>JAGDQP010002537.1:31014-103428 GCA_022664845.1 Lepisma saccharinum
AATAATAATAATAATAATAATAATAATAATAATAATAATAATAATAACAATAATAATAATAATAAAGGTTGTAACCTTTATGACATCATTTACTTTTAAGAGTTAAATGTTGAATGATAACAGACGTTGCTTTGATGGCAGGTTGACAACCTGCGGCACGCACAATATCTGTTTCGTAATTCGAGTGCAGTGCAGAAGAGCTTTGAACTGAGCACGGACTGGTGGTGAAGGTTGCTACATATAAACTGACACTGAGCAGGTGACCCAGTTCTAATCTTGTACTCGTTCGAGGGATCTGCCTAGTACAGTGATTTTGCCAGATATCTCCTGTGGGGGGGAGGTGTAACCCCCTAAAATCTTGACAACACCCCTCCAACTTTAAAATTTTTGCTGTGAAAAATCGACAGAAACTCCACTTACACCCTCCCAATTTTGACTTTACACCCCCCGAAACAGAAAATTTGGCGGAAACCCTGGCCTAGCAGTAGTGTGCGTCCAGAGATGGAGGGGGCAAGAATTCTCCAGACTCGTAGAATACCATATTGTACGCCCTTTTTGGTCACATAAATATAAATTTTCAATTAAGTTTCCAAGCAGAAAGGAGAGAAAAAACTGAAAATTTCAGAGCAATCAATGGTTCTCAGTCATTTGGTTCCGCGGCACCCGAAGCCGGCTGAACTAGCCTGCGAAGAGTGGAATCCTTCAGAGCTATCTGCAATATTTATCTCCATTTCTCATGCTCGAAAAAGCTGGTCGCACGAGATTTCTTGACCGTCTGCTGTCATATCTAATCAGCAAACTAACTTCATTTCGACTAGCGGCAGCCCTGATCAGTCCTCGCGCTACATCACTCTTATAAAACATTGTCAAACTTGTAAATCGGAATATGACAAATTGGAAGCTTTTGAAATGTAGACATGGATAAGAATTGTTGAAATTAGCTTCCTATATACGATACATGGGGTCTAATAAGTATGAGCTGAATACAGTCGCTAAAGAAGAGCAACAGAGCAAAAGTAAATAAGAAATTGGTTAGGACGTTGATTATAATGAGAAGTACCTGGTAGGGTTGAAAAAGTATATGAAGAGGGAAAGACTGATGCAGCTTCTTCACATTATGATAAAAATATTACGACAAAAAAAACAACAAGATTGAGATGTTTGAGGACGGTTAAACTTATCTTGAACAGTCTGACACTTTCGTCGAATATGTCGAATATAACCAATAATATATTTTGGAAAACATGCAAAAGACAAAAAAACAAGCGATAAATGCATACGTATATTTTAAAATCGGGTCAAAAGGAATCGAAATTTTAACCCAACTACAAACAAACTGCAAACAGAAAGTCTGGAAACTGTTTCTTTACGAAAAAAAAAAAGTATTATAAAAGGATGAAATAAAGTTTACCAATACCACTAGAAACAAGGCCGCCATCTTGGAAAATGGACGCCATAAATTAATAATCGGGTGAAAATAATATCAAAATTTTAACTAAATCGCAAACATAAAGTCTAACAAATGTTCCTTTATAAAAAGGGGTGATAGAAACGTCACTGTAGTAGTAAAGCCGCCATCTTGGAAAAATGACCGCTATAACGAAATAAGACATCTACACAAGAAAAAATGCGCTAATTGTAAGTAATTTTAACGGGTGAATGATTATATATTTTCGTTATCCACGACCTGGTATAGGTTCCTGGAACAAAAACAGTAGAGTTAACAGTGCCCAAATGATTTGTTTGAAAAGTGCAATGGTTCAGATTACTCATCAAACAGGAGATTTGGTTTCCCCCTACCAAATACTGACTCTAAAGAATGTTTCTAGCTACACTGCTTCTTCAGAAAACAAGCAAAGAAGGAAGTAAATAGACTGATATATCGTAATGGTCTGCGGTAACAATAACAGACTGATATATGACAGACTTTAATAATCATTGAAAACGAGTTAATTTACAAGCATACAGTTTGTTACTGAAGTTAATAATTGGGCCGAAAATAATAAAATAAAGTTATGATTAAACTTACTACCCCAAAAGTATACAAGTTGCCGTGGCTCAGGCGGTAGCGCGTCTAACTACAAATCTGGCTGCCCGGGTTGAAATTTCACCTAGGACACTGGAGAGTTTTCTCGCAGTGATCGCATGCCTGACGCTCTGACTAATTTTAGGTAATCGTGACTAATTTTCAAACAATTTTTTCAGTGGAGATTACATAATATTTGGTCCGCTTTATATCAACTAAATACTCTTTGGTACTGGTTGCAGTAAAAAATTTTAATTTTTTTTAACTACCAAACGTTTTTTCTGTGTATGTGGACTGTAAAAAAAGACCTAGTAAATCCAACTGTACTTGCATTGCTAAATGTATTGTTATTTTTTATAGTTAACAATAAAAATTGTATTTGCATTGCTAAACTGTATTGTTAATCTCTCGCTTCAAACCATAATTGTGCTACGGTAACGATACTCTTGTACTAAGTTGGCTGTATCTCGTATTGTTCTATAGTTGGGATTCCTAAACAAGTATAGTCAAATTTTATATTGCTGGGAAAATCATACGTATGGTTGATTGGACCATATTCCTTCATGACCTACAAGTTTGACAACATATTTATTGTTGCTCGAATCATACTGTATGGTTATTGGATGTGCATGCGCAGAAAATGACAAAAGTATAGTTAATATTACAATATATTTTTCTGGGACTCTGTGTGCTTGGAAGCCATATTGTTTGTTCGAATCGAGAGAAATTAGAAAAATGTAGCTAAGGATGACGAAGGATTTGTTATAGCCTCATGTGAGATTATGACATGAGTATTCTTGTTATGATACGAGATTACACGATGCTTGAGAGATGGTGCTAGAAGAGCTAACATTTCTAAACGCCAGACAACAAGAACAGTGACAATTCTGGAATGTTAGTTTGTAACCAACAATTACTGCTAATGACCTATTCGTATGGTATTATCCTTGAATGTAATGAAAGATGTTTCAATCACAATGTATTTGCTAATGTTTATACCTCCAATGTGTCTAATGTAATAGTTGCATACTAATACTGAAACCAAATTTAACTAACATATATAAGATGATCCACACCAACATTCTTTCTACATTATATACTTTATTCGCTCATACGGTACTTAAATGGGTAGAACCTTCAACGTCTGGCATCAGAATAAGAATTCCTCCAACAGAGAAATTAAGGCAGGAGTCCCACAGGGATCCCTTCTAGGCCCAATTTTATTCCTTCTTTATGTAAATGACATCCCAGGGTGTCCTAAAACCGAAATAGAAATGTACGCTGATGATACGATAATCTACTCATCTTCATTTCTGCCCAATCGCGTAACTAAATACGTACAAGAGCATCTCGATATCCTTAAATCGTGGCTTAAAAGATGGAAGATCAAAGTTAACGCGAGCAAATGCGAAGCAATTCAATTCACTAAAAGACGCCGAAATCCGGACGTACAATTAGTACTAAACCGCACAAAAATAGATTGGGTCAAACAAGTTAAATACCTAGCTGTAACGTTAGACCGCGCGCTAAATTTCGCTAAACATACACAACTTCAATCAGGTAAGACGCATGGGCGACTGTTTCAACTCGCGGCACTCTTTAAGACCCCTGCACTTAACATGCAAAATAAACTAACACTTTACAAAATGCGCGTTCGACCTATTATAACTTACGCAGCTCCATCTTGGGCCTTTGCAGCCAAAAGCCATATTAACAGGCTGAAAAAGGTACAGTATCAAGCCGTCCGACCCATACTGGGACTAAACAGATTCATTCTGGTTGCAGGGCCCCAGAGGGAGCTGGGGTTACACACAATCAGAGACTACCTTAGAAACCTAACCAAATCGTTCTATTCATCCCCCCAAGACAACCCAAATAAATTAGTAAGTACACTTGGTACTTACACCCCGAAAATGCCATATAAATACAATAGACCTATCCACATTATAAAGAAAAATCGTTATAAAAAGAAAAAGAGAATTCATAATAGAGTTTAGTAATCGATGAATGTACATAATATATAAAATAATCACTCTGACAATGCTGTAACAACAATTCGAATATTTATATTGATATATATATATCCTATATAATCAATAATTATAATCTTGAGAATGCATTATTGCAGCACACCCAATTACTATAATTATTTTTATTACTAGCACTCGTATTATTTACTTATATTTTACAATTTTATCTCTCTCTCTCTCTCTCTCTCTCTCTCTCTCTATATATATATATATATATATATATATATATATATATATATATATATTTGAGATATACAGACATTCCAGATAGAACTAAGCAACATATTCAGCGCCTTGGAAGAGTTAGGGGATGAAGAAGACATCGATAGCAGAAATAAAACTAAACTCTTGATGAAGAAAAGAAGGGAAATGAAAGAAGAGGAAAATTGCATAAAGAGGATTGAGTACATAGAACTAAATAAAACCGTAAGAAAGAAAATAAGAGAGGATGTACGAAGATATAACGAAAATCTTGTTAGAAATACAATCGAGGAAAACAAGAGCTTGAAGAAAGCCAAACAGCAGCTCATGATAGGGAAAAAGCAAATAATTGCAGTTAAGAGACCAGATGGGGCCGTAACACGAAATAAGGAAGAAATTATAAACATATTTGAAAATTTCTACACAGAATTGTACTACTCCGAAGAAGAGCTAGGAAATGAAGACTCAGAAGAAAATGATGTAGAAATCCCAGATGTAATGAAAGTGGATAAAGTACTTCGAGGGATGAAGAACGGAAAATCACCAGGAGAAGATGGACTCACAGCAGAGATGTTTAAATGGGAGGTGAAAAAATGAAAGAGGAACTTGCTAAATTATTCTCGATGTGCCTGAGGAAGAGAGAAATACCCTCAAGTTGGAACAATGCCGTTATCATTTTGTTGTACAAGAAAGGGGACAAAGAACGCGTCGAAAACTACAGACCAATTAGTTTACTGTCAGTCCTATACAAAATGTTCACCAAAGTTTCGGATTTCGTCGTGGATTTAGCACAATGGACCACATACAAACATTGAATGAAGTTATGGAAAGGACTAATGAATATGAACTTCCACTATGTTTGGGATTCATAGATTTTGAAAAAGCTTTCGATTCGGTCTCCTTGTCAGCAGTACTTAAATCACTTGAACATCAAGGCATCGAAAGTGCATACATCAAGTTACTGCGAAACATTTACTCGACTGCCACTTCTGTCATTAGACTACATCAAAAAAGTGAAAAATTTAAAGTTGGAAAAGGGGTAAGGCAAGGAGATTCAATTTCTCCAAAACTGTTTTGTGCGGTCCTGGAGAGAGTGTTCCAGAATTTAAACTGGGATGAAGTTGGAATTAAAATTAATGGCGAATATCTTAATCACCTACGGTTCGCTGACCATATATTCCTGTTTGCTTCAAGTGCAGAAGAACTACAAACCAGAATGGAAGAACTGAGTAACGAGAGTTCGAAAATAGGCCTTAAAATGAACTTAAGTAAAACAAAAGTAATGTACAACCAACATGCTGCAAAGAAGGAAGTGAAGATTAACGGAGAGACAATAGGCATAGTTGATGAGTATGTTTACCTAGGCCAGCTTAAAACATCAAATGCAAAGTTGACTGATGAAATAAATAGAAGATGTAAAATGGCGTGGAGTTCTTTTGGAAGACTACACTTTATTTTCAAAAACAAACTTCCAATGTGTCTGAAGCGTAAAGTTTATAATCAATGTGTCTTACCTGTAATGATGTACGGCTGTGAAACTTGGACATTGAATGCGCAAACGACTCAAAGATTGACAGTCACACAAAGAACAATGGAGGGTGCATGCTAGGAATAACCAAGAGGGACAGGAAGAGAAATGAATGGATTCGCGCACAAACAAAGGTAGAGGATGTAATCAAGACTGCTAAGAAGATGAAGTGGAGATGGATGGAAGTGGAGTCACATAGCTAGACGAACAGATGGAAGGTGGACGACAAATGTACTACACTGGATTCCTAGAGAAAAGAAACGACCGAGACGACGTCCAAATGTAAGATGGGTAGATGAAATCAAGCGTTTTTCAGGAGCTACATGAATGAGGATAACAGCAGACCGAGATATATGGAAAGAAAATGGGGAGGCCTTCATCCAGCAGTGGATAGAAAACGGCTGAATATTATATATATATATATATATATGTGTGTGTGTGTGTGTGTGTGTGTGAGCTCCTGCGTACCCTAGTCGGTAGCGCGCTCAACTTCAGTGCGAGCGGTCCCGGGTTCGATTCCCGGTGGTCAACAAAATTTCGGTGTTGACCCAGCATCGTGAAGACAATTGGGGAGCTGCTGTGAATAAAAGACAGTGGTGATCACGGTGAGAGCTTCGGCTCTCCTCTCCCAACCCGTCTGGTCAGCGTGGGAGCAGTAGACCAACTCCTCCCTTCGGGGAGAGGTCTCATCCAGTACTGGATTGAATATGGTTGTGATGCGACAATGCATACTCTGCAGAATAGCAATCAATCACCATCATCATACTAACAACCTCACTATCATAATCATTGACTTAGATTACTAAACAAAACAATATTAGATTTACTAATAACATTTTATTCCAGGCAAGGCGCGTAAGCATGTAAAACCGGCCTTACTAATTATCTCAGCTATAGTAGTGAATAGTACATCATTCCTAACTGTAGTATTAGAACCTCATACCAAATTATGCCTACTATCAGTCTCCGACAGCGGGTTTTATCCACCCTTCCCGTTTTGTGGAGTTTTTTTATCTGGTGTACTAACAATATGGGATTCAGGTGTTAATATTACCGATTAAAAGGTTTTTTTAATTAAAAACATATAAAAGAGTTACAACATTCTTGTAGGTACAGTAAAACAATTATTCTGCATACCAATACCATATATTTATCACTATGTCGATAGCTAACAAAGAAGGGTAAATAGATATATTTCATCAGTTCATCATATTTCATCAGTTCAACAGTTCAATAATTAATTGAATTAAAAACAAATATTTTCACTGGCTACTACTTTTCATTTGTGTTCATCGTTGTACAACTTGGTAACTTTTTTCGCAGTCTTTAGAAGCTCACTGGAAGGTTGCACACCGACCAATGGTAAGAGCCCTTCTATACAAGGCTCTCTCACAAAGTTTTCTGTTTATACCAAACAAGCGCTGCTATCGAATTGCTACCATCAGCTATGACGCAACGTCTTGCAATGCTGCGGCTCTAGGAAGTCAAGTTTTACTTCACTTTACAGCGCGAGTTTTAAATCCTGTCCTTTTTCTCAAAATGCATGGGTTTATAGGTTCTTTCCATGAGAGCGTGAGTTGGTGCTTGAATGCGTGTGACTCACGCATTTTGCGTGAGAGTTGACATATTTGCATTCGCAACTCAATTTGTTTTCGGAACTGCAACTGTCATTCACTTTAGCAATGGGTATATCACCTGGTTTCATCTCTTATTGTTTGACAAGTGTTCACTCCGGACAGATACGTGTCTCGTAACTAAACTGATAAAAAGAGTTGTCTGAGATCAAATACATAAGCAAAGACACAAGATGACTTCCTGGATTCAAGAAAAATACTATTCCAGTGCTCGTTTTGCATGACCAAAAATTGATGATACCAATGTCCAGAACTTAAAAAAAAACTCGGAACTGTTAAGTTTCACCAGAAAAAATCTAGAATATTACACTTTAAATTTATCAAGAGAACTTCAGCTCATCTTCGATATTAGGGAAAAAAAAACAAATCCTGTAGCAATTTAATGACAGATGAAGATGTAAACAGTAACACATAGAGTCAAATTCCTTGTTCACAGCAACCCTCTGTTTACTTTTGTATTATTTATGTTGTAACAGTCAGCATAATTTATCATAAAATACTCGTATGCCGATTAATTTTTGTTATTGTCTCATCATGGATTTGTTCTTTAATTCTGTATATGCAAATCAGAAGATGCATTTCCTTTTAAATAAAGTACTCCATGTACAGAGGAAAGGTCCTCATATTCATTTCTACACCCCGTTCCTTTTTTTTTTTTTTTTTTGAAAGCCTCTACAGAACAGAGACAGCCTGACCAGTTTCCAAGAATATGTCTTGAGCTGAGCTTACAAAGAAGCCATTACTGACACAATGTGACGCACATTTCTGGGTTGAATTGACACCTAAGGCTTTCAGCCCATCTCACAAGAAATGTCATTGGCTGAACAGTCGTATGGGTAAAAAAAAATTCGACCCTATATTTTTCTTTAAAACAATTTCCTACCATGATTTTTATTCTTCACATAGTAACAGTGTTGGTGGGGGGGGGGGGAGATTATCACTTGTCTTTATTAAGTTACTGTAACAAATGTAACTGAAGTATGCAGACAGACTAGCCTACATGAAGTAATCTTTTAGTGAAATCTTTGATCACGGTTTGAGAACTAAAAGAAAAGAAAAAAAAAGAATATGTAACGATGCATGTTATTTTGGTTATTATTATTATTATTATTATTTGGTTTATCCACAACAGCGACCGTAATTAACCATTATTTTCATATTCACAAATTCACACTATAATCAAATATATACCGGTACAGGATTATAATGATGAAATCAACGAAGCTGACAAATGCAACAAGATTTTTTTTTTCTCGTCTACGTTTTAGTATTCTTTTTAACTACAAGAGGTCTCAACCAACTGATTAATTGCTACACAGGATTTTCTTTAAAAAATCTCCAAGCCAATTTACATATCAATGATCTTTAAGATCATCCATAAAAATATGTATTTAATTCTTTTGTACTTTTGTTCTGCCTTAAGTCCTTCTTAGAGAGCCTACTTCCTGTTAATAAATTTCTACAGAAAATCAACTTGTTCTATAATTCCATGTAAAGTTCGTATAAGAGAGTTTACATACATACAGAAATGTTAAATTCCTCTCTCCTGCAGAAGTGAATAATGCCCATTGTTTATCTTGTAATTTCATGAGTACTTCTTTTAAAATACTTATTCAAACAACTTGACCTGACAGAACGGTGCTTCCGTTATGAAGACCACACACATTATCCTACTGACAGAATCCAAGTGTACAGGAACACATTCTCAAGCTCTCTCATGTATTAAGTTATTTATTTTAATTTATGGGCTGCCTCATATCTATCTGTGGGGAATATATATCGTTTTTCTTTGCATGATATCATTATAGGCCTACGTCCATTTTTTTTAATGGAGCAGATACAGTATAGGGTAAACTTTGGTAAGCCCATGATAGTTTTAGAGATCTTATGTTAAATGTTATGATTCATGTGTTCTGAAAATATTTTAAGGATGAAATGATAGGTCAATATCCACGCAATAAAGTATTTTAGTAAGTATAATGAATATTTTTTTTAATTGAATTTACTATACGAGAACATCTATTACATATAAACTTTGGTAAACTTTATTTTTATATGGGACAGCCTAGTAACTTTGGACTTCGGCCCGTCAGGATTCGCCTTTAGCTGTTAAAATCCACACCCATGCCCCTGCTGAGATTCGAACCCGGGACCTTCGAGCCGATGGTCTACCACCGCAGACCGCTCGGCCACCCGGCCGGCATCTATTACATATGTAAAGATGAGAATGTTGAAATTATGTGCTCGGTATGTAATTTGTACCGCAAAATACAAAAACAGGTCATCCTTCTACTTCACTAAAATCGCAAATGTTCAAAGTTTCGTACTAACAAATTGCCACAAAACTTCCAATGCGCAATTAGTTAACATGAACTGAAGTTGTCGCCGAAAACACATTGAAAACAAAACGTGTTGCTCTTATATATCATAGGTGTAAAAATTGTAACGAAAGTCATAACATTTCAAACGTTGCCCTATTTTGTTACCTTAAAAAAACTAAGAAATCAGAAAGCATAATTTTGGAAATTCTAGATCAGCGTTTCTCAAGTGGGTGATACCGCCCCATAAGGGTGTTGGAACGATCTAGGATTCTAGGGGCACGGTAGTAGCCTCGGGTGCATTTGTAGGATGTTGAATAAAAATAAGAAAATACACAAAAGTGCAATATATCCGATCATTGGTCGAGGCCACCGACAGGTATTTACAACCAAAAGTTGGCATATTATTAATTTTCGAAAATATTATTTTTGTAACATTTCTTGCTGATGCAATGTTTTCATTTATCTTATTAACTTGAAGTAGATCTAAACATATATGTTAAATCTGTGAACTTGAATATTATGCGAATAGAACCGCCAAAAAAATTGTAAAACCTCAGTCACAATGACCAGGGCTGATGAACGGAATTGATCCACCAAGAATATTTCAAATGTAAGACTAACGCTCTACCAGTTCATCTACGGCTGATCGGTACATGCATTTCTTGTTCACATCTTTGCACGTATGAGTAGCACACAAGTAATCAAAAGTTGATACGTTTGGGATATATAAACGGTGCACTTTAAATGGACTTCTTTTTTACAGTGTAAAGGATGTTTGTTCTTCCCACAAAATTCCTTTAATATTATTGACTCCTTGTCAACCACAACTGTAATCCCCAGACGTAATATTAAACACTGGAGCAACCTTCAGTCCTTTTGTCCTAATTCCAAAGAATCCACAGAGAAACAAGAGATGAACATGAAGTTGACTATAGCAGTGATTTTTCACCACCGGTCCGCAAAACTATTGTACAGGTCCTCGGTAAATTAATATATTTAACTATTTAACACTTATTTTGTAGATTTCGACAGTCCAAAATTGAGATTAAAATTTAATTTCTTTTTTTAAAACAACTAGAATCTGAAGATACGCTGGCATTATTTGAACGTTAAATAAACTTCTAATTTACTTGCATCTTCCTGGTCCTTGAAAAATTTTCCCTGTAGTTTGCCGGTCGGTGAGTATTAAAAGGTTGAAAAACACTGGACTACAGTATAGAATTCCTTTGAACGGGGCTGAAAAAAGAGTCGTTTACTCACTGGTCCACAGTGAGTCTTAAATCTACCAGTGAAAACATGCAATGTCTCTGAAGAATTAACGTTCTCTTCAACGAAACGATCGACAGGCTACAAATATAACACAATGAAATCTTTCGGAAGGTTATTATTGTGGAAATTACATTGAAAAACGTAAAGCGTTCTTTAGTATAAAACAACCTAATCTAAGCTAAACTGACCTTATCGTGCTTAACCTAACCTATTTTAGCGAATAGAAAACAGGAATCGGAATAAAAAACATAAACTTGAGTCAAAAAGGCTATGCTTACCCTAATCAGGAATAGAGCAGTAAATTTTGAAGGAATTGATCCCTATCCTGCACCCTGTACTCCTTAGTATGTTTCAACCTGTAAACAAGTAGATATAACGGTTAAACAAAATAATCTCAAATACGTACAATCTCAAATATATCAATACATGTACATTCCCATTGATTTGAAAAACATGGTACTGTACCATACATTACATTTGTATTGCGTTTGTACAATATGATTTATCAGATTGTTCTTAATCTGGTAACTCTGAAATCTTCAGATGTTCTTGTTAGCATTCGGTTATCTTTTTTCATTTAAAGAAATCGTTATATAGTTTCTCACATTAATCATTTCAACAAGTTGTCTCGGCCTGAGCCCTGCATAGGTGTGTAAACGTTATAAATAAAATCAAGTTAAGTTGTCGTTAGACCAGACTTAACTTTATACTATAAACTTAAGCTAAACTTAACTTAAATAAGACACAGAATCGGTATGTGCATGTAAGGCAGATAACCGAAAAACTAAGTAATATTCTACAAACGTTAAACTAAATATACGCAACGACTGGACAGTAATTTTGCCCCAAATTTGAAAATCTTAATCCTTTCTTTTGTTTATTCATAAACAAAAAAAGTAATGGACCAAGAATTGATCCTTGTGGAACTCCACAAGATAGTGATGTTCTTTATCTTTGATAGAACAACCTGCTTTCAGTCAGTCACAGGTATGAGTGAAAACGTTGGATTCGATGTTTGGCAAAGCTAAAGTTATCTTAATTCTTAGACCACTTCGGTCAGGCCTGATTATATGAGATGCAATCCTAAAATGCACGAACATTCATGGCCTAGACGAAATTCAAACCTAAAACCTCGCAGACCTTTATTTAATTTTCCAAAAGTACCAAAAAAATGGCCGTTTCAAGAAAAGGCTCCAAATTTCTTCCACTACACCTCTATCATACACGTTTCACAAGTAGCTAGGATTGTCATAGTCATAGGCAATGGACAACGTCCAACTTACTATATAGGCCTACTAATAAACAATTAACCGAAATATTTACCAAATGAATCTTATAATTAACAGAGAGAGGAGAAAAAAAAGACCAGTAAAAAATCTTCACCTCCATGAGTTTGCCATTTTAACCTGGACCGAGCGCCCGTAACTCAATTGATAAAGCGTTGCTTAGAAATCGGAAAGTTCTGGATATTATTCCAGTGGCCTCACATGCTGTTGGAGGTTCTTCCAGGGATTTTTCTCAGTCACACCAGGCTAATGCCATGACGAAGGCTTAAAAATTAAGCCCTGGACAACTCCCTTCCCACATTATTTCCCCGGCCTGAGCCAAAGTTGTTTAAAAGCCATAAAGAAAAATCATAACTGAAATATTTGCTTAAAAGTTACAAAATACACAAAACAACTTATTTGAATTTAAAAGATATTTCCTGTTACGGAATGGAATTCGCTTTTTGTGTGCGCGGTCACAGGTTGCGGGGGTGCATTAAACGGAGTGATTCGAAGCCCACTTTACCCAGAAATGTATAGGTAACGTCTTCAGAACCTAAAGAACTCGTATAGGAAGTTAATAACGATTCAATCAGTTAATCAAAAGATATTTCCTATTTATTATTAGTATTAAATGCTACAAATTTAAACAAAAAACAACAACGTAAAAACAATTTCTTTCTTCAGAACATTCGTCGTAAGTGTGAATGCACAACGCAGTTTCTATGTAACTCGAAAAATAACTTGCTATTATTATTATTATTCATGATAGCTAGTGTGCTTGCATAATATTGAGCTCCTTGCTGTTGGGGCAATCTGTGAAAAAGCAAAAAACAACAGCGATAAGAGTGCATGTTTTTGTACTTGCAAATCCATATAAATCATTAGTCGGCCACTCCCTCTTGGTAAGGAAAAGGAATTGATTAATTCAAACTTCGTGAATACGTTAAGTTTTCGTGTCTAGACAATGCCAAGTTGCAGCAAAGTAATGATAGAGACGCTTGTTTTTCATTAAATTCTTGCATTGTAAAATTTTATCACTCTTTTCTGGAGATTATTTACATATTTTTTTTTTATTATTATTATTTCAAAGAATGATTTCAGGGTTGACTCGTAGTACCAATGTGATTTATTTTAACCAATACATTGGTACACAATTCCTGCACTAAATTTTGACAATTTAACTACCGAACAATTTGAAATTGAATTTATTTTAAGGCATTAGGCATCTATGGCTCAAGCTGAGATAGGATGGGTAGAGCATGTTGGAAGGCAGACTGTTAGGGTCTGTTTTATAGGTATCATCTCAGAATTTGCATATTATAACTGAGGAAAATCCCTGGAAAAACCTGTCAGGATGGTCAGCCGCTGGGATCGATCCCAGGACCTCCCGAATGCTAAGCCAAACACTCTACCACTGAGCCACGGCCTCTCGCTAACTATCACGTTAATACTAGGCGAAGGAAAACTTTATATGTATTTAAAATATTGGTTTGCAGGTCAATCTCTTTAAAAGCTTTAGACAATTATAGACTTTATTGGTATGATATTCTAAATGAAGTGTCCAGCTGAGATGGTAGTCATATTTCAGTACAAAATTTTGACAGTATGTGACGGTTGGATTGGTGTGTTTTGTACATGAAGTTAAAGGAGTGACGGATTGCGTTGAACTTATGAGTGTTGTTTTCGAGGTAGGAATACTATTGCCTATGTTTTGGAGGCTTGACTTTTAGTTGTCATTTACAGTAACAGTTGCTGAACGCGTCTGCACTATTTCGTTGATTTGTTGGATGACTTGGGCAGTTGCAAAGAAAGTTGTATCATCGGCGTATTCATAAAGGTAAACGTTAGGCGGTAATATAGGTAAAACTGTGCAGAGGAGTATATAAAGCAGAGCGGAGAGAGTAGAGTCATGTGAACATATATACAGAAATATAGAGAACGAACTAGTGTCTTTAATATTGATATACCAGGCGTCCGGTGAGAAAATTGTAGATATGTATATTGGTATGTGAGAGGTAATTGAAACTGCAGTAATTTCCAAAGTAGGCCATGATGCCAGACTTTATCGGAGACTTTTTCGAGGTCAAAGAGCATAAGGGTTGAGGATTTGTAAGCGTTGTAGTGGCTGGTGATAGATTTGTGAGTCCTGTAGCCTGGTCTGAAGCCTGCTTGGTGATCGGGAAAGAGATTGTTGTCATAGAAGTGAATGTGTAGTCGTTTAACGAGGATGCGTTCGTGTATTTTGCTTATGGTTGGGGTTTATTGGGTGCGACAATATGGGGTAATGAGTCAGGAGGCTTATGAGGTTTAAGAAATCTGAGCGTTTAAAAGGTTTTTCACTGTGCTGGAATGAATCCGGTGCGTAGAATAAATGTATATATGACTGCAATTACTTGTAGAAGTCGATATGGTCCTTCCTTGATGTGCATGTAAGTTATACTGTCCATGTACGAAGCGGTAGTTTTTTCTTCGTGCTGTAGTTGTTACGATGTCTTGAACGGCGATTGGAGCGGTGAGAGAGTTTCTTTCACTGATGCGATGATCGGCGTTATAGATTGAAGCTCTCTAGACGATTTACTTAATGGTTTCTCTGCGTGTGGCAGTATGATGGTGCGAATATTTCTTGTGGGTAGATTGCACATGCGTTTGTTTTTTTTCTTGATCTGTTTAAAGTGGTTGATCGTTGTGTACAAATGAGTATGCAGTCTTCGTTCTTTAACCAGTGAGTACATTGAACGTCTTCCAGTTTAGTAGGATGATATGTGTCACGGAGCTGATTACAGGTTTTAACCCACTGACGAAGTTTATAAGAAGCAAGGTAGTTATGAACAGTCCTCTGCAGTTAACGATGTTGCTAGAGTGAGTCGGATTTCTGGCACGGATGTAATCTCTGTAGAATTGACGTGATCGTTGAACTAGCGTGAGATATTGTGGCGCAGTTTCAGTCGATGTAGTGATGTTTTGATTGTCGAAATATAATTGCGTGAGGAAGTTTGGAGCGTTTCTTTGATTTCGTGCAGAATTTGATACAGTTCTTCTTCGTTGTAAGGTTCCTGTGTGTTATGGGCAACAGTTGATGTAGGCGGTCGTTGATGCAGTTTCGGTACGATCCAGTGGTTGTGTGGGTTATAGGTTGTTCAGGTTGTTGCGAGAGAGACGGCGGTGTAAGGATAATTTGATTGGAACATGATCGCTGCCTACAGTATCCAGAATGTTTATGGTGCACTAGGTTGATGATGGATTAGGTTGGAAGAAAGGATAACTACCGTATTGTTCCGAATATAAGTCGACCTGTTTTTCCTAAATGGACAACCTCAAAATTAGCATTCGACCTGTAACAATTGGTGAGGGATGGAGTAACCAAGTGTGACATAGATAGTAACAAGGGTGACGTAGAAATTAAAAAAAAAATAGATGGTTGAGATGAGATATTCGGGTACATGTAATTGTGGGATGAAGTGAGTTCGATGAGGGATAGAAGGTTTATGGCCTATGGCTACTCCTCCATTCGATCTAAATGTAGGAAGAGTACTGGCTTGATGCATCACGTGATAACCTGAGATTTTACGTGCTATTTTAGGAGTAAGATATGCTTCATTTAAGATGAGCGTTTGTGTCTTTTCTTCATGAAGAAGTGCTTCGAAAAGTAGGGAGATAACTGATATTGGCCAATGAAATAACTATATCCATGTTAATGTAAATCGTAAGATCGATGCGTGTTTAGGAAAATATTTGGGTGGTGCGGGGACGAAATGAACGAATGGTCGACAATATATGGCATGAAAAGTAACACAAATGACTTGGTTGGCTAGATTTTGGATTTATTGTAAGATGTGAGGCGGTGATTCGGTTGTACGTTTTGAAGGGGCGGAGTGACGAAAGAAATGAATTGTTCTACGGTGATGGGCTGAAGTAGAATGGGATGTTTTTCAGGCGTGAAGTCTGGATTTGGTAGCTGTTCAGCAAAACGGAGCGAAACTAATAGGGCAGGTCTGGTTGGCTCTGCTTGATGGTCGAGCTTTAAAATTGGTAACTGGAAGTTGGGTGGGGTCGGTTGCAGGTCGAACATTTTGGTGGAAGTTGCATGTTGTTACACTGTCGGGTTCGGCCAGTACAAAATCCGCATTTTGGTTGATTAGAGCACTGTCGAGTGGAATGAGAATTGTAGGTTTGGCACTTTTCATATCTGATAAGTGTCGGTGATTGTGTGCGAGATGGTTCTACTCCGTGTCTTTTTCTGTAAATGTATGCTTCTAATGTAAGTAAATCATTGATGGTTTCTTGTGATGAGGTGAGCATACGCACAAGATATGTAGGGTCTGACTGCAATTTGATACGGATAATCGTAGTGAAATCATACTCCTTTTGCCGCAGTTCGTCGGCTATTTCTTCGTTCGTCCAAGTGAGATCAACATTGCAGATTACAACAGAAAGTAATTGTGGTTGTTTAGTTTGCTGAGAGACAAAATTAGTCATGGTAGTAGAGTGTCCAAAAATGGCAAAACTATGTTTGTTTCGTATGGTTGTCGCTAAATTTGCATTTGGAGACTTTACGATAGCACCGTTCTTTGTAGGAATGATCTGTGAAATAGAGTGTCTTGGCACGTATTTGCAAATTTGATGAAGAATTAGCTTTGCGTTCTGAAAGTTAGGATCAATATTGTTTTCTAAATGCATAGCATCAGGAGTTTCACTAATCACTGTCATTAGCCTGCTGCATATGTTACTTTTTGTTAGGAGGTGGATTGGGTTGTGTGTTGTCTTTCGAACGTACCAGTGTACGACAAAGAGTTCGAGGTTCATTAGTTGAGTCCTTTTTAGCATGTGTAGATATATACGAACTGTGCGCCAGTCGCTACGTGATGGAGTTTTTACTTGTGCAGGAAGTCCCTTGTGTATACCGTCTTCCATATTATCAGGCCGTCCCGGGGGCGAAGCCCGTGAAATGAGGAAAGGGGGGGGGGGGAAGATTCGAAACCGAAACAAAATGGATTATGAGATCATCAGTTTCTGTGCAATGACTGCTGCTCTAGCTAATTCAACTCTCTAGTTTTGGAAAATACCGTTAATCCTAAAGGGGCGATATTATCTCGCCTATGCGTATTGCAACACAGGGTTATCGCTAACACACTAACCAACCAAAGTTAGGCTAGGTTAACTTATCGCACTTTAGCATGATCAAACTTATCACAAACAAGCTAAGTAATGGTTTTATTGTGCACAAAACCAAAGCGCCCCCGTATAAATTAAAATTATCTTATAACGTATCCAAAAGAAAGGGTTAAAATCATAGGGACAAATGGAGGTTACTAAGCAAATGCCGAGACCTACCAGTTTCAGAGTCAGTCATAGATTTTCCCACCGGTGTCCATGACTATTCCAGCGGTGTATGGTTTATCTCTGTCGAACTTGTGGCTACTGATATATCGTTGGGATACAAATGGAGAATACTAGGCTATTGAAATGGACCTGCCAGTTTTAGTCACATTCATAGTTTTTCTCACCATTGCAGACCATGACGAATCCAATGGTGTATAGATAATTTCTGTCGGATTTGTAGTTACTTAGATCTAGGAGGGGCATAAATGGAAAATACTAAGCGACTAGAAAGGACCTACCAGTTTTAGGGTTAAAATTATACGTTATTTCACGGTTTCAGGCCATTACGAATCCAATGCTGTATGGCTCATCTCTGTCGGAGTTGTAGTTACTGAGATCTAGGAGGTGGTATAACTGGAGAATACTAAGCTATTGAAAAGGACCTTCCAGTTTTAGAGTCGCATTCATAGCTACTCTCACCGTTTCAGACCATACCGAATCCAACGGTGTATGACTCAACTCTGTCGGACTTGTAGTTACTGAGACCTAGGAGAGACACAAATGGAGAATACCAAGCGATTCAAAAGGACCTGCCACTTTTTGAGTCAAATGTATCATTTCCCCCACCGTTTCAGACCATGACGAATCCAACGGTTTATCATTCATTCCTGTGTGACTTGTAGTTACTGAGATCTAGGGGGGATAAAGAAACATACAGATGGAGAATATTAAGCGATTGAAAAGGACCTGCCAGTTTTAGAGCTTCTGTGGTAGGTTATTCCATGATTTGAGACCATTGCAAAGTCAACGGTGTATGGCTCATCTCTGCCGGATTTGTAGTTATTGAGATCTAGGAGTTACACAAATGGAGCATACCAAGCGATTCAAAAGGACCTGCCACTTTTAGAGTCAAAATTATAATTTTCCCCACCGTTTGAGATCCTGACAAATCCAAGGGTATACGACTCAACTCTGTCGGATTTGTAGTAGCTGAGATCTACGGGGTACAGACAAACAGAAAGGACAAACCCTAAATCTTCCCTTATTCACTAACGTTCATACTGGTGTACTAATAATGATATTCACAAAATGCATCTGCGATTGCATAAGGAGTTATTCTCTTGTATTACGTAACATATTTAGAAGATCAAATATTTTCTTAAGAATGTAGAAAATGTTTTTTTTTTTTCTGGATGCGAAAGGAAAATTATTATAAATATGTAACACAATACAAGAAGCTCTTTAGTAACGCAGTTCAGCAAATAGGCGTGACATCTAAGCACGAAATTCTGTACTAAAAATTGATTAAACCTTTAACATTATGCTTTCCAGGTATTTCTTTCTAGAGACATTATAGCCTATGATCACAAAAAGTAAATAAAAGACTTCTTTTCGATAAAATAACTGACATTATTATACAACGTGGAAGCAAGAGCAAACGTAGCTGATGACAATTTGGATGATGATCAATATAGAAAGAAACAAGAAAAAGAAATGTGTTTGGTTATCGAAATGTTGGAGTACAATGTTTAACAGTTGTTAATAATAAGGTGACGGCTGCTTCCTTGTTACAAAGAATGGCAATGTAATTTACTAACTAAAAAGCAACTACTAAAAAGAAAATTGTAAAACAGACAAAATGAGTTTTTAAGGTACAAACTGAGACCGTCTTCAGAAAATTTCAAGTCTCCAAATTTTGACCTGGCCCATTTGTGGTCCTCCACAGCGGTTTAAAAATGAACAATCGCGTAGCACTATGTACAATGCGTCTGCACCGCAAATCGAATATGGGACGCCATAATTACAAAGTAATGAGCTAGGCCACTCGTCTATCGGGGACACACACACACACACACACACACACATACATATATATATATATATATATATATATATATATATATATATATATATAGCTAGATGGACAAAATAAATAAGCGATTTGCTAACATTGATAAACCCAAACGTATTTCCTTAACTTACTAAAGAAACACACTTAATATTTTTTAATATATATATATATATATAAAGTTTTAACTCTTTTTGTCATAAACGTGTTTTCTAAAAATTCAAAAGAAGACCAACGTTAGTAAAGAAAGAAGAAAAAAAACGTTCTGTTACAGTGCACAAGACCAAGCAAATGAATATCGATGCATGCATAAATAAGTAGCTGATTATTTTATGATCCCTGATTACAGACTATCGTGTAGATACTTCGACGTTCGTTTCCCCTCCTCCCCCTGTCCGTACAGATCTTTCCGTCAGAACTCTTCTTCTTCCTTCCGGATAGCACTAGAAGCAAGATCTCTGTCATTATCACAAAGAAACGGGTCATTACACTTATAAAGAATCCATTACTAAGGATTCTGTCTCTGTAGTACTGCAAAAGCAGATGAAGGGAGAAAAAGACTGGGGAATCTTTTATGTTTTTGTGTGTGTGTAGTCAGGTTCATGGCGCACGGTTGGGTGTCCTATGACGAAACGCAAACACAATAGCTATTAATTAAGGCTGGAAAGAAATATGACAAAATCATGATGAAATGGAAATGGCGCGGGGAGGAGGGTGATAAAAGGGTTTTTGGAGTTTTTCAGCAGAGTAGAGGGACATATTCTTTCTATTTTTCACAAACTTTTTTTTTAAGAAAAAAAGAACATCTGCGAAGAACAAAGTCTATTTCATGTAGAAAGGAGGAGTGTCACTTGGCATCGTTTCGGTATAACCGCAAGAATGAAACATTTTTCTTTCTTCCTTTCTTTTTTTTTGCGTTCTCTTTACATACGTTCGTATAGTTCTCTTTTTTTAATATTATGTTTCTTATGTAGAGAGAAAGGAAAAAAACGTGTCCTGAAACATGCAAGTATATTCTGTTTGGTTACGTCAAGGCATAAAAAAGAATGCAAAGATAAGGAAGACTCCGACAAAAACATTTTTCTCGATTCAGAAAGACGTGATCTGAACGTTCTACGTACTATAGTAAAAGTATGAAAGTTATTACTAAACATAAAACTAAAAAAATAAATATTTTGTTTTTTTATTCTTAATCCGCTTGAGGAACACGAAAATTTGTCATTTACCAAAACTGAAAATAGAACAGAATTGCTTAAAATGAACGATTTTCTTTCACGGAATTATAGACCTGAAACGAACCTTAGCTTTCGTGATGCTCTGTCTTCATAGATGTTTTTTTTTCTCCTCTTAAGAGTTCCATACACACCCTCCTGTGTGATTTTTCGATTTTAAAAATATCGATAAGGAGTGATATCGAAAATCGATATAACGTATATCTAATTGGCTCGATTTTTCGATTCATTCGATATTAGATTTCTACGATTTTTCGATTTTAAATTATATTCAATTTCCAACGAATTTTCGATATGAAGGACATTCGTTTCCAACGATTTTCGATATAAATGATATTCGATTTTAAACGATTTTTCGATATGAAATGTTCAGTGTTTCGATTTTTGATATATCGTTCGTTTCTCGATTTGAAGACCACAGAAGAAGAAGGTACTTTGCTCATTTTCTTGAATTTACAGGAGAGCATTTTTAAAGTTCAGGATTAGAATGGCGTACACCTGCAGGTAGCAGACGGACTTCAAAGAGCATTCTTATCTCAGTTTCTCCAAAAAGGACAAAGCACGTTCTTTTCCTTTGGTCTTCATTTGCCAGCGATAAAGAAATTCAGATATCCTTCAGCTCTACCTATATCTTGCAGCCCGGCATGGAGTCCAGTATGTTTGCATTAAATAGGAAACGAATCTAGTGTAGATCTGCTCCATAAAAAAAATCCAGTGTTGCAAGATACGGCGTGTATAAAGAGTCATCCAGTAAGCGCAGTCTTTGTGGATGGAGCAGACAAATGGTTCCGAGAAGCTGTAGCAATACTTTAAAACGGAGTAGACCTAGACTCGCTTCCTGTTGCATTCGGCATGATGCGGCTGCAAGACGCAGACTATATTAGGCCTGTAAAACTGGTCAGTTATGAAGCGCTGTTTCTCTTCTCATATCACGTAACATCAGTGTCCGAATTAAAATTCTAGACGAGGAGGGAGGAGCAACTCTTCATGAATAATTTTACACTATATACATTTTTAATTTTTGTTGAAATAGTGTTAAATTTCAACAAAAATATTCCCATAGCAATAAGGCTATTTTTCTTCGGAGATTCTCTTAAAGCACTGAAAAAGAAATGTGGAGGCATTCGACCAATCGCTATAGGGAACACATGGAGAAGACTTTCTTCTAAAATTATATACGGAAGAATTAAAAATTAGCTAATTCAGCACCTTTCTCCACACCAACTTGGAGTAGGCATTCAACATGGAGCAGAAGCTGCTGCGCATACTGCACGCATATATTATTCATACCCTCATCAGAAGCCTAAATTGGCTTCAAAATTGCTTTCAATGAAACAGACAGGCATGCAATGCTCACAGTTGTCAAGGATAATTTTCCTTCTATCTATCCATATGTGTTTCAAAGTTATGCTCAAGCCAGCTATTTATTTTATGGTAAGGATATCATATTATCTCAAAGAGGAGTACAGCAGGGGCACCCTTTAGGACCTGCATTATTTGCAATGACTCTTCAACCTATTGTTAATAATATCAACACCGACTTGAATATATGGTACTTAGACGACGGAACCATAGCTGGAGACCCGGATACTATATTAAATACATTAAAGGATATCCGTAAAAAGGCAATTACAATTGGTCTTGACCTCAATTTTTCTAAATGTGAGATTGGCATTTTAGAAACTACAATCGAACAAACACACATACTTCTCACAATGTTCAACGAAGTGGCTCCAGGCATTCAATTAATGTCTCCGGCAAATGCTTTTCTTCTAGGTGCTCCCCTCTCTACTGACGCAAGGAGATCCTTATTAATTGGGAAAATAGCCAAACTTGAAACGTACTTTTCACGTCTTTCATCGATTTCTGCTCACTCAGCATTTTATTTACTAAGATCTTCTTTTACCATACCAAGGTTATTATATTTTCTGCGTTGTTCGCCTTCTTGGAGAGAAGAAGATCTACTCGAACGTTACGATAACACCATTAAATCTGGTTTAGAATCCATCCTAAATTGTTTCCTACCTGACCACACATGGCTTCAGGCTTCTCTCCCTGTCAATTTTGGAGGATTAGGCATTCGTTGCGCCTTAGATTTGGCTATTCCCGCCTTTTCGGCGTCATTCTATGGTTCCCGATGCCTGATAGAATCACCAGTTCTCATGGAGATTCTGAGATTGAGACTTGCTCTCCAACTTTGTCATTATTAGTTGGATCATTCTTGCCTGAACACGATACTAGATCAAAGCAATTTAAATGGGATGAACCCATTATCAAATCACACCTCTCCTTTTTACTTCAGACTGCAGAAAACTTAGAAGACAAAGCCAGAATAATTGCCGCGTCTTCCTTCGAAGCAGGTGCTTGGCTCAAAGCTCTAACTTCGCCCCCTCTCGGCCTTCACCTCAGTAATGAATGTTTCCGAATAGCAGTTGGAATTCGCCTGGGTGCAGATATTGGTGAAAGTCACAAATGTCAGGCATGTAAAAATGAAATAAATAAAAAAGGATTACATGGCCTTTGTTGTTTCAAAAGCGCAGGTAGACATCCTCGTCACTCGAATGTTAATAACATTATAATGAGAGCACTAATCTCGGCTGGCATTCCTGCAGTACGAGAACCTACTGGATGTAGCAGAACAGACGGTAAAAGACCAGATGGGATGACTCTGTTACCCTGGAAGAGAGGCAAACCGTTAATTTGGGACTTCACTTGCTCAGACACGTTCGCTCCTTCCAACCTCCCTTTTTCCTCAATCCAGGCGGGAAATATCGCCAGTCGAAAAGAAGCGGAAAAAAGAAGAAAATATAATAATCTTTCACAGAAGTACCATTTCATACCCATTGCTATCGAATCCAGTGGTTCATGGGGAAAAGAAGCCCTCAACTTCTAATCCAGGGAGCCATACTCAAAGGCAAGGAATTACATGAGATATTCCTACTGTAATTTTGATTTATTTGACGGAATGTTTGTCACTATCCATAATTAAATGAAAACAAATTCAAATATTCAGACTAAAATAAATAGGAACTCAAATATTCAAAACAGTGGTGCATCAAAGGGTACTGGGACTTCCACCAAGGCAGTAAATGAAGAATTATTAAATAGCAGAATGAATGAATTAACTGACAAAATTACACGATGGGTCTCGATTATTCTGGCTATGGGAACAACCAAGGACTCCGAAATATACTAAAAAATTATACAAGCAATTAATTTAGCATCTGAAGAAATTTTCCAGAGAAGACTTAATATTTTACACTCAGAAGATGAACACCTTTTCGTTAATTCTCCGTCATTCTCTAGGAACTCAAAAACAAACTACAAAGAATAAATTTCAAACTCAAATTCCAAAAATGAAGTTTTGTTAACACAGGGTACATTCTTTCTTTCTGTCATATATTTCAGTCTAAATAATATATGATCTTTGTAATCTACAAACAACAAACTTAAGTACGCTCGTCATTACAAATCGGATCGAAAATCTAATAAATTGGATATCAAACCAACCCAACCTAAATCCTAACTCAATTAAATAACATTTTTAACCACCTTATTTAATTAAAATCACACAACGCAATAAAGTGGCTCTCACTCAATTTATACACTTCCTGTGCACTTAGTAACTTTCCTGAATTAGCATATAGTATAAATTTTACATCCTAATTCTTACCATTATTTAAACAAATATATTGATCCTGATGCAAGACACCCGATTCTTTTGACTAACAAACAATTTTTAAATTGAATTCAACTATTAATTAAGAAATCATAAGGACGAAAGTGGCCTTTGATAGCCAGAAGTCCTGCCCCGGTGGCCCTGCGGGCCCAAGGCAATTTACATATAGGTAGGTCACTATCCAAATAGGTAACCGTTAACATGAAGCCTACCGTTGTAGCAGATGAAATGTTTCCTGAAGGAGCTGGACCATTATTTGTTCAAACTAATTTATGAAATTGGAGTTAAATTCTTTAGTATTTAAATTTTATGATTTCCATTGTTGTGTTTTCATAATACTTGAAATATATTTTAAATATTTAAATTTAAATACCTTCTTTCCTCTGGGATCTTCAAATTTGTAATAATGTTAAATTGTATTTTATATGATTCTGCAATGATTGTTCACTGATATTCAGGCTTCCAACCTTTCAATTGTTTCTAGAGTTCAACTTAGCCTCTAGTTCTTGTCCTTGTTTGCTTTTCTTCACATATTATCAAATAGAAATGGTGAAGAGGGGGAGGGAGACATACCCCTTTCTCCCGACAAATCAATGCATAACGTGAAAACAGAATTTTTTCTAGTTCGACAATTACACGTGGATACTATTTCAACCAGTTCGATTACGTTTCAGGCTTTTCGCGCAGAGGACTAAAATTATCAAGCAGAATTCAAAGGAAAATAATGTTTTATTGTTTGAATTTCCTATGATAAACCAGTCCGAAGATATTACATATTTTGTAAACGTCAGCAAACAAATGTTGGCATGCGCCCCAAATACGAAAATGGACGCCATTATTTAATTGGTGGGGATAAAAACGAAAGAATACCTGTTTGAACTATTCACATATAAGGGATCTAAAAAAAATATATTCTTTGAGAGGTAAAGCAACCACGCAGGACGACTTCAGACCGACTAATCCAGTCAAGGGTTACCGTAATGCGCGAAACGGAACAAGCGCGAAAGGAAGTAACGCGAGCGGAATAAGTGCGAAACGGAATTAGAGCGACAGGAACAAGTGTGAAACGGAATTAACGCGAACAGATTAAGTGCGAAACAAACTAGAGCGACAGGAACACGCGCAAAGCGGGATTAAAGCGACAGGAACAAGCGCAAAGCGGGTATAAAGCGACAGGAACAAGCGTAACAACGAACTAGAGTGACAGGAACAAGGGTGAAACGGAATTGGAGCGACAGGAAAGAGTGCGAGAGGAACTAAAGCGAAAGTTTCGCTCTTATTCCGTTTCGCGACCCCATGCAGTCAGTCAGGGCCCTAAAAACCATCTCCGCCTCTCACCCAGCTTCCCAAGTGCGATAATACGCCTTCGAAATAGTTTCTTTGTCTCGTCAGGTACTTGAGAACAAAGTTAAAAGATTTCTTGTTCATGTCTTACTTCTGACGCCTTCTGGTATATTTTAGAAACTTGAGAAAAGTTTTCAGGCTTTTTGTTGTCATTTTTAAATAAAGGCAACGCGATAAAATTCACAGTAGGCTTTAGCTTCTTCTTTCGATGACCTACGCAGTAACAAATGGCGAAGAACAAACTTGACTAGTAGCCATGATGCACTGTGAACCACTCCAGAAAGATGATAAATGGCTCTTTCAAGCTTGAAGAATAAATTACATCCAAAAGTATCGGAATTCCATCTAGAAAGATCACATTTTCCATCCAAAGCGAAGTGTTTCGTTGAAAACTACTCTATAAGAAGAGTGGTCCGTCTTTCCACTGTCAGAAGATTGAATATTCCGCTCTTTTGATGTAGCGTGTACATGCTAAAATTATCTTAATAAGATTTTTATTTAGAGACTCTTTAGGGTATGAAAAAAATAATACTTCGGTTGACCTTGAAAATTTTGAATTGCATGGTAGGATAGTTCTGTTTGTTGTATATATTCGAGTGTATCCCAGACCGTTGAGGCTTCACGTGATTTGATAAAGAATCTATTGATAGGACCAGAACATGTTGTGACGCTTCCTGTAAAGCACTGCTCGCTGCCAACCGAGATAGTCGTGTAGTTTGAAGCGTTAGAACACCGTCTCCAAAGTCGCGAGTTCAAATCCCGCCTGGCGCAAGTCAACAGTTACTAAAATGCCCCGTACAAAATAAAGTATGCATAAGATCTACCATTGCTTTCTGAAATTTGGGATTTCAGGTTTTAAAAAATGACACTCCAGTAAAACTACTAAATTCTTAATTGGACCATTCAATTCCTCTGCTCAGGTTGATGTATATGGTGTGCGAGTCTGCACCACTGCAGGTTAGTTAGCACCTCTACATGTTAAATCTCCTTTCTTGTATCAGAAAAACGATAGAGAGAGAGGAAGAGAGTGTTGGGGTAGGAGAGAGAAAATGAAAATGTCTTGAGGATAAAAGTGTTGATTTCCCTTACAAGACGTGAGAGACCAACTCTCTCTGTTTCACATATTCATACATTACAATACACATATGTAAGTCACGAGTATGGAGGGGGAGAGCAATGTAAGCAGCAGCAACATTCAGTCCCTTAACTAGCAGCGATGCCACAAAGAGATAAGCCGCGGGCCATGCTAACATGAAGACAAGTAGCAACTACCGAAACTCATCCGGCTAAACCTCTAACTAACAATGAACGCGATATAATATATAATTATATCACGCAAAGACTCATTTTCAGAGCATTCGCCTCTGTTTTCCAAACCACATGACAGCCGCGTCCATTCCCTTGCACTCCTCTGTAAGAGTCTCCTCTCTCTTCTCTCTCTCTCCCTTTCTCTCTCTCTCTCTCTCTCTCTCTCTCTCTCTCTCTCTCTCTCTCTCTTGACTTATTAATAGATTGTAAAGTTGATGCAATTAAATATATGTCCTAAAGTGTCTATAATATATATACACAGTGGATGTGTGCCTGTAGCACATCCTACGGTTAATTTCGTGTTGATATCAAATTAACCTGAAGGTTGAACTATTTAGTCAAATAACCTTCAGTATAACCATACGTGCCTACACTTAATCTTTCCCAAAAGGAAGATGCAAAGGTACGCTTGAGATTTCGAAAAACTGATATTGAACACGGAGAAAACATGCCTAAAGCAAATGTGAAACTAAATGTATTTTACCTTTAGTGATGGATCTGAAAACCAAATACGTATTTACGATTTGGAAAATGTTATTCGCATGAGTGATGACATATACCTCATAATAGATAGGCTTAGCACGGCACCCCATTTCTGGCTGCGCTAAAGCTAATGGATTTTTGTTCCGAGCACGTGATTTTAAATCCATCCGCTAGGTAGCTCTACCATAGACATCATATTTTATTATGAAATCTATGGTGATGAATTGGACCCAAAACGAACTGTTGAGCTTCTAAGGACAGGACCTACAGCTGTTAGTAAAGTTGACATTGAACTTCTCGGGATTTGAACCCATGACCAGTGCACGTAAACGAGTGTGTTTAACCACTGAGCCAACTTGGCAGCCGAAATGCTATTCGACATTTAAGAACTAAAAAACTTTTCACCTGCACAGACCGAAAGATATATGTAATTGTAACCCGTTGTTAATTTTATATTCTTGGGAAATGAAGCTTTTTCGGAATTTAACAACTCTTCAAAATGAGTAGTAACTTGCAATGAATACAGAAAAATTGACAGCCGCCGTGAATGAGACTCGAACCCGGATTTCCCAGTTTCCGTCGGGCACTACACTATTCATTACATCGTCAGTTCAAAGTGAGTAAGTAATAACTTGCCATAAACAAATAAACAATCTGAGTGTTGAAAGGCGTATATTTTGGGTATTAGAGAATACAGTGACACATTGAAGTATATATTGAATATACCTGCCTAGACCTAAGGCGACAACTTCAACAAATTCGCGGGACGGCATTGCTTGTTTATTTACGAACATTTAAATTTCTAAATACTTCTCTTAGGCTACGTTGTCATCCTACGGTTCTTTGTCGCCCCCTTTTCCTACCCTTATATTATTATGCAAAAGCTGAAACCGGGTCACTTTTGGTGACTTGGTGACTGGATCTGACCAGGACATATTATATGACCCGGTCCGAAACTTGACTCGATTGGCCCCTGACTCGGTGACCCGAGTGACCTTGTCCCGTTCCCGTGAGTTGAATCAATTAATGTTAACAATATGTTAAGTGTTCAATGCTTTTATCCTATTTAATATTTCAAAACAAAATTCTTTCAGAGTACCCTTTCATAGGGGAATTATTTACACACCTCCGGAGCCTTTTTGTTCTTTACGGGTATACAAGATTATTTTCATATTATTGTTAGGAACTTGTGGGCGTCGTATTATTCATGCTCTGGGAGGTAATACTCCAAATCCTAGTCACTCCTGAAAGAAACACTGTACTAACGCAACAGTGTTTCTTTGCGTTATACTATTACCGGTAGACAGTTGTGTTTGCGTTATTATATGACAGCCGCCGCATATTATATTATATTATGACATAGTGAGAGCTTCGGCTCTCCTCTCCCAACCCGTCCAGTCAGCGTGGGAGCAATAGACCAACTCCTCCCTCCAGGGAGAGGCCTCATCCATTAGTGGATTGAATATGGTTGTGATTTATTTATTTATTATATGACATGTTATATTATGACATACTGTATAATGTTATATTATATTGTGACATATTACGCGTCACATATTATATTATGACAGCCACGTTTGCGTCACGGCAGCTGTCATAAGGAAAGAATTTAAATCTCTGCTTTGCTTTCCGTTTCAGCTCTGGTATCGGCGTTACACCGTACCTCACACTGCACAGTGAAAAATTATTTCTTTAAATTGAGTAAAAAGTTCTCATCTGTGCAACGAGAAATAATTTTCTTAGAAATGAGATTTTTTTACCATTATCATTTAATTTAATGAGAATGCTCATCTCATTTCTAAGAAAATTATTTCTCGTTGCACAGATGAGAACTTTTTACTCAATTTAAAGAAACAATATATTGCTGTGTATAAATTGATTTCACCACACAAAAACAATAAGCAATATAATTGTTTTTATTGAATTTGCCTCAATTTGGTTAGTCCTGAACTATTTCGATTTAGAAGGAAAAACTGATCTATCATGCTTTGTGAGATTAATAACATCTTGCGGAACATGATTATATTGACTTGTTTCCTCCCTTCTGATTGATGTAGCTTCTTGTTATACCGTGATAGCCTCGGGCTACCATTCAATTAAATTAGATTGGCACTTAGGTAACTCACCTGTCATGTTTAATAAATAAATGCGATAGATTAAATTAGAGCAATGTAATAATATCGAAAATAGCTCTTCAAATCAATTATCTGCACGCATCAATGCTTCTCCAGCTATTTGGGAGCTCCGAAACAAAACGTGTTAAGTCCGTTGGGATCGGAAATGTGTTTGAAAATATCTTAGATGTGCTACCTCGAGCTACATAAGATATCAATTGAAGACGTGACTCGGAAAAGGGCCCAAGTCCGTGAAACGATTTTCTCGCACCGTGGCAGAGTCGCATGCTTTACAGAGTTGCTAATATCTGTGTCAAAAAGAGGGTCCCAAATCCTGTTGATTGCATATGTAAATGTATCATTAAAATCCATGAAATTTGGAAAAAGGTCCAGTCCACGGAGTTGGGCATTTGTTTAGATTACAGTGCGAAACGATCATTGCACGGACTTGAGCCCTTTTCTGAATCACGTCTTCAATTGTTAATCCAATTTCTTCTGTGTTCCATATCCGGCGTTTGGTTCTTTAAAACTGTTAGTTATCTGCTTTTATTCTTCATTTTCTGAAAAGTTATGATTTGTAGACTTTTAACCGATTTTGTTTCAGGCAGGACTCCTCATTTCAATAAACATCCCTGCCACAAATACTTTTCAAACGTGAGAGAACTGTATTTTTTATACGCTTTATATTAACTTGCTCTGTAATCATCTCTGGTACAAATCTTGTAATTGATTTTTAACTCACTCCCCATCATCCGATTTCTTTGAAATTTTGTAAACTTGCTTCCTTCCGATGACAATACAATATTCAATCATTAGATATACGACAAAATAATCCAGTTAACTGTAATTCATTAATTAATAAAATAATTGGAACTTATCCTTAAATGCACGCAACGCCGCAACTATTGTGTGAACTTCGGGTTGCCTATCTCGCAGAGAGATTAATATTCATCTATTATACATAAAAAATTAATTAAAAAAGGATTTTTAAAAAAGGTTTTTTTTTTAAGATGGACTAAAAAGTAAAAGATAATAAATTTATGAATCGGAAAATAAAAGCGTGGGTGCTCTTGCATACCTTATCATAAAATCATAATATCTAAGAGCAGCCATGCTTTTATTTTCCGAGTCATAAATATATTATGTATGGTGTTATATATTTATATATTGTCTTGGTTTGCTTCTGTTGTGTACCAAATTAAAAGGCAGCCAATAAATCTCTCTCGGATTTTGACCCTATAAAGTGATACACGATAACATGAAGACATACGTACCAGGAAAACCAGAAATAGTTCCAGTCAGAAGCAATGACCTACCTCCAACGCTTGAGCTGACTGACTATTGATCCCATGAGGACTCAGAGGAACGTGCAGCAAAGAAGTTGCCTAGTGCGTGTATCATCTCGTCGATGGTTTGGAACCGTTGTCCTCGCAGATACTTGTCTAATTAATGCAACATAAGGTAATCTAAAGATCCCAACCAAGTCGGATAAGACCTCGGGATGGCCAAGAGGTTATCGCGCTTGCTTTCTGTGCACTTGATCACGGGTTAAATTCCTGCTGGAGTCTCTTAAAAGGAGTTGTTCTGATCCAACTTTGCCAAAAACAGGAGGTCCCTTCATTAGAAGCTCAGCATTTCGTTTAGGACGTTAATAATAATACGATCAATCAATTAAGCCGGTTATTTTTGTCACGGGTGATTTCAGCAACATGTGACTTCGTGTTGTAGTGTAAAAGACACCTCTGAGATTCACAAACGTTGGCTGCACGGTATTCATCCACACATTCCAATTCGACTCCTGAGGGTTATGTTGTATCTTCATATGATTTTAATAGGAGAAACGACAATGTATCCTCTGGTGTCGAATTGCAGTGAGTACACAGTTGCACTGATTGTTTGGCCATGTAACAGCAGTTCGTGATGCACGATACCCCGAGCAGTCCACCTACGTAACACAGAGCACAATCTTCTGTTGATGCAGTGGTGGTTTGGGTTGTTTCAGGAAGGGGGTGCCGTCATATGGCACCAACCAATGCCGACAGCGTCGTAGAGATTCGTAAAGAACGCACTTCTCATCACAGGTCATCACTCTGTCCAGAAACGGATCGTTTCACTGACAAGACAGCAAAGAAATACAGGTATTTGTTCGTTTCGCTTTCTGAGCTTCAGCCAACCTAGGGCCCACCATCCCACTTTACGCTGCCATTGAATACGTTTCACAATGCTTCAATGTTTGGTCATTAATCTCATTATCTGTAACAATAGCTGTTTTGAGTTCTTCATTGCCTGTGACTTGTGCCCTTCCTGTATGTGGTGCATCCTGGAATGAATCATCACTGTCCTTAAAGTAGTTAAACCACCGTTGTACTGTCTCCTCATTTACCATATTCTTACCTCATGCATTACATATTTTTCTTCCCACTGCACTGTTGGTCATTCCCTGTTTAAACTCATACAACATACCGGCCGGTATAATGCAGTTCGGCCAGCTCTTACTGATGCCCCGTTTAAATGTTCTGACCTTCTTCAGCCGGTTACCACAGAAAAGCACTCACAAATACGTTATCTTCCTCTTCTCCCCTCTTAATAGGTAAAATTATATGGATTTTACCAAAACGTTATGAATTTTGGGGGCTCCAGACCCCGTAAATATCCTCCCCCCCTGGTGAGGAGTGCTGCGGTGTGGGAGGTAACGCTATAACTGGACAGTGTTTTATTCCAGGACGAGAGTGAAGCAGAAGTGCCTCCTGTTGATCCAAAACAATACCCTATTTTGTACAGCCAATATTCTAACCTCTATCTCGGTACCTTGCAGTCCACATGGGCAGCAATTTTTCTTCCGTATATTAACGCTCTATAGGGCGTAGATCCTCGTAACAAAATTTCAGGATATGTTTCGGTATGATCTCATTCACGGTCTTCTTGTAAGAAAATAACTTCGTGGTGGATTTCGAATTCTCCCTACTTTGTATCAGCATACACAACTGATATAAATAATTATCATGTTCGACTCAGATGCCCGTCTTTGAAATACAAGGCCTAAATTTTTGTTGGTATCATAAAGGATGAATAGATTACCTTATCCTGAAGAATATAATAATTGGCTGTCGAGCAGTTGGAGCAATAGCCTCTAATTAGAAAACTTTTTTATTTATTTGATTTTTGAAATACGTTAAATTAACATATGAGTGTCCTTTGTGGATGAGTAGTAACGATCGATGTCTTGTAATCAAGATGTCTCAGGTTCGATTCCCGGTGAGGGGCGGTGACACAAGTATTACGAGGTCCACGGATAAATTGTTGGTCTTGTCCTTAGAGCGACATCTTCATATGATAGAAGAAAATGGCAAACCACCATCGGTTCACCTTGCCCAGGGACCTTCGAGTCAAAACCTGGCTTTGAGAAGAACACTCATCATCATGAACTATAGCATGTAGGATCAGAGGGATGAAGTCGTCTCGGTGAGCACATCTACTGTAAAGGATGAATAAATACGGTATAGTGATTCAGGACCTTATTTGAGGTACTATCCGTCATTCACTTGATGAAACTGAGAAACTTTTTGGAAAATCTTAGTGAGAATGACCAGGTGAGCAGTCTCCACTAAGCTATTGAATATTTCTTGTGTTTAACTCCCAAGTGTGATGCTGAGTATTTACTAACAATAGTCCAACGCAAATGTTTATTTTAAATCTCTTTCTCTTTTTCTTTCTTTCTTTCTCTCTCTCTCTCTCTCTCTCTCTCTCTCTCTCTCTCTCTCTCTCTCACACACACACACACACACACACACACACACACACACATACGCAAAAGTGAATGAGAGAAAGAGAGGTGTAATAAATATAAAAATAAAATCCATTATACTCACTGGTCGTATGCCCTCAGAATAATGTGCTGTTGCTTGCTCGCTCCATGAAACACTGAAATGTGCACTCCATTGCAACTGTCATCAACCCTCGTTAGTCCAAAGCCCGCCATATTTGATTGAACCCTTTTGTACATTGTTCTCCTGTAATTAAAACACAACGATAGATTATTATCAGCACACTCTGAAATTACATCCAAATCAATAAAATAAAAGAAGGAAAGAGAACTCCGAAAAATAAAGAAAGAAGTAGAAAGAAAAAAAAACAAGTACACAACAACGCATGATAGCTTGTTTGGCTCTTTTTAGTGTTATCCCCTCTCTTGTAATTTAGAGTCATTCTTCCGCGAAAAAGTGCAGGGTAATTTTTCACCATCAGATCCAGAAATAATTGAAACGATTTCCAAATTATATACTGCGGACGCCTACTGATACGACTTCTTTTTTTTTTCTCGTGGAATATGACCAAGGACACATATAACAAAATTGAAAAGACAGAAGAAAAAAAAAGGTGACGCACTAAATGATCCGCTATTTATTTCATGAAACAAATCTATAATATAAAAGTACACACTATTTGAAATGGACATGTCGTCAAGAAAGATAAGTACATGGAAATATATTTTGTATACAGGACCAGGTGCAATGTGATCACCATTTGGTTCTGTCTGGGTTTTTTATCTCGATGTTCTCACACGTTCCTTTTAAGGACCCCGAAACAACATTGTTCCCCAATAAAGGAATATAAATTTCTAGTTTAGCTTGTAGTCGCACTGTAAATTTAACACATTTCACAATAATACGTGAATCATTTTGAGAGTTCATCGCCTTTCACTCTCCAATGAAAAATAGATTTTGAACATTGATTTATTCCAAATTTGTTCAGCAGGTTGGTCAACTTGTTTTTCAGTCTCTGTGTGCCTATCAAACTTCATTTGTTGTGCCATCGTAATATGTTTATTACTCTGCAAATGTTTTGTATGTTTTAGATAGTATTTCAGGTTATTTTTGTTGCTTTAATTTTGTGTTATTTCTGTAATGGCATGCAAAAATAACACAAAGTTAAATTTAAGAAGAAAAACTACAGAAGAAACCTTAACTATTAACTAAACAAAATATTCAAGTACACACATTTACTTTCCAGTCCTCACTAGGTGGCACAACAAACGCTTTCTTAATAGTAAGATAAATTGACATCTAAAACAAGCAATTTCTTTACATCGATATGGCAACGCAAAGCTCTTTAAAGAAATATATACTGTGTTTGTGTTGCAGTTCACCTAGCACTTATTTCCTACATCTTGTCTGTTTACTTATGTCTAGACACTCAACCATTTTAGCGTAAATTATTTCATCTTATTGTAAAAAGACGAAATCAGGTGGTGACTAAATTGTATTCAAATTTTCAATATACAGCTGGCGTTCTTTAATCCGACACTCTTCAGTTCGGTACATTCTGTAATCCGGCACCGATCAAGGACATTCTGGTAGTCATAGGAAGCTGAGTGCCTCTCAGGGCGACACTGAAGAAAAGTTTAATTATTCGAAACAAAATAAAAAATATAAAGCTAAAAATTTCGTGGTGCACAGAGTGCGACGCGCGTGCTCATGTTTAACAGGGAAGACGATTCTGTTTAGACAGAGCTAGCCGTCGTTCCTACACATCCCGGAAATGAAAGGAATAAAACCGAAGCTTTATGATTTTTTATTTCGAAACAAAAAAAAAGGTAAGAAAATAGGAAAGAGATCGATATTGAATTGAATTCTGATCTTATTCACGAAGACTATCCACGTTATCGAATGCCCAACGACGCATGTAACAATCAATCTGCAAAGTAGAAGGGCTTGAAACTGTCTCCTCCCCCTCGTGAAAACCAGTCAAATGAAGTAGAAGTTGCTGAAAGGGAAGTAATAGAGCGGAAATAAATAAAAAAAAAAAGAAATGAATGATTCTTCAACCAAAAGAGTGACTGCTGCCGGTTGCCAATTTGACACTTGGATGGCCAAAACCACTGGACTTTCTGTCTCCTAACCGTTCTTGTAGTGGCCTTTTCTTCTGACAACCACTCTTTTTAAACTTCCTTCTTCGTCTCCCCACATTTTTGTTCCCTTAACAAAATTAGGGATGATGACATGCAATTTTATGATAGCCGTGGGAAAAACAGGTAACGAGTACAGGGCCAAAAAATGCTGTTAAGTTTTTTGCACTATAAAAACACTACAAGAAGGAATGAACCATCTGGAAACATTATTATTATTATTAGTAGTAGTAGTAGTAGTGGTAATATTATTATTAGTTGGTTTGTTCCGCATATTGTGAAAATATGTCGCCTTCTGTTGTAAACTTCAGCAAAACATGTGTGACCGCAATGTCCAGTAGTGCAGCATCGTCTTCAGCTGCGTAGTTGCCAGTGTGCTAAATCGTGGGAAGCACAGGATTATTCCCTCCCCCCACCCCTACTGATTGCGGTGAATTTTTCTCGTACTGCAAGTTTACTAGAGGGTGTCTTATTGATTTTGTTACTTGTTCTATTTTACCCCGGATCCGCATTACTCTATTAGATATTTTATATATGTTGTTCTTTCATCTACGAGGCAGAATAGGGGATATACTCTTCAACCAAACCACCCAAATATTACCTTCTGTGACCGCCTAATCTTTGCTCCAGACCTCGAATTCATTTACTCATCACGTACAGTGATACACAGCAAGAGAAGACAGTGATTCCCCCAAACACCCCCTTGGGGGTTTCACCTAAAAATTCTCCAGAACATCCCTAACTTTAAAACTTTTTATAGTCAAAACTTGATAGAAGAAACCGTGCAAATCTTAACTTACACCCTCCTAGTTTTGACTGTACACCCGCCCAAACTGAAAGTCCTGGCGGAATCCCTTCGAGAAGGTAACTTCCTTTATTTCACTAATCCATATCATTGTGTTGTGATATTAAAAAAAATACGTTTAAAAAGACATACTTTTCTTAAACAATTCGTACTAAAAAGTACAAAATAATTTTGTTTATGCATGACTAAAGAGAAAAGCATGTGGTGTATGCGCTCTCATACACAGTAACTATATAAATTCTTTAATTGGCGCGCCCCATGCTATTCTTTTTAGTTATGTATAAAACTATTTTTTTTTTTACTTTTCAGTACAAATTGTTTAAGAAAAGCATGTCTTTAAAAAGTTTTTTTTTTATTACTTGTATTATTATTTTTTGCGAGTAATTTCGGTCTTTGAAAACCTTTTCTCATGCTGATATTCTCACCCAAATCCTAAAGTGTTCTGCAACCAGTCAAAACCCAACATCGTTGCAGACTAGTATTTATTTTAGGATAAAGAAGTCCATATTAAAAATATATATATATCAAAATTTGCTTTTAAAATATATAAATGTATAGAAATATATGAAAGTAACAATGGAATATTGTATTGTCACCTGACTTACGTCTCTGTGCAAAATTTCATGATTGTATGACGTCCGGAAATGAGTTAAATTAACGTTGCAAGATTTGAGGAGACCATGAACGATTGTGAACTAAAGAAAAGAATGTAATAATGAACTTCAACATCATAATTTAGAAATAATATCGTCATTATTTACTTGACAACGTATCACTCATCAATGGACAAGATCTCGAGATCGCTGTCCATTGTATTTCATAGTAATTTGTAAGTACTAGAATTTCAATATCTTAAAATTTTGATAATTCTATTAGATTTTGAAATATTTTGAAAAATGTTTAAAAAGTGGGGGAAGGAGTGACGAGGGTCCTTAATGGTGGCTAGCTTTTGGGATTTTTTTTTTAAGTGTACTTCCCCAGCACACCATCCCAATGCAAATGGGGCTGATTTCGTACCCTAGTGGTGGCAGATATAAATATCCTTTTAGGAAGACCTGTACTATCTGACATACTGTCGGCGACTGATATTTTCCTCTTATGCAAATGGTTACACAACACGAATAAAACATTCACGTCCATGTTATTGTCGGTCAAATTCAAAGGTACCCGTTACAAAAGAAAAAAATCCCTGAATGTTTGGTGTGTAAATAAGTAAAGTGTCACACAGCTTTAAAACAACACTCTAAAGGGAATCTAATGATGTAGCGACGTTTTTTTTGTTTTTTTTTTAAAGCTGTGTGTTAGCAGATGATACTACTGGCCTTCAAACCTCCAGACTTGAATCAATGTTTCAAGAGAGAAAACATTCATTTACTTCATAATTCTATTTATTCTTTTAGTTTAAAACAATTATAAATCAGTGTAAAATTAGGGCAGCCCCAATGACGGTATACTAAAAGCGCGTATTTTAGAACTAGCATGATTTTTAATGGAGAAAGATAATCTACTAAAAAGGACCTGCAAGTTTTATAGTCAGCAGATTTAAAACTGCCTATTCTCATTCTCCCATTCAGAGTAAATTCCCATTCTCTCTCTCTTCCATTCATGCCACCTGGTGTCAGTCCAGTCGAACTAGGAATGACGTAATGTTGTAATCTATTGCAGACCCATGAGGTTAAGCATTAGATACCTATCTATCCCATCCGTGCTGTTCCCTGGGTTTCAAATCAAATACAGAAAAAAAAAACTTGCATAATAACATTAGTTTATTGCTAGTTCGGCTGAGCTGACACCAGGTGTCAGAAAAGAGAGAAAGAGAATGAATGGGTTTCCTATCTACAATTATTTAATCCATGATATGTTGAAAAAAAAACGTGGATTAATTCAGGATTAAAATGTTTTGTCCAATTGCAACTGGTTCAAAGGGACTAACAGAAGAATTAGTTATACCCCCCACACACACGCACACACGAGTGGCTGAATTCAAATATGAAATTTGATAGGTGATAGTCTATATACACAGAGAACTAAATGCAGGGAAATGTCCCGTAGAATGTCTAAATATATAACATAAGAACTGGTGGATATGTCCAAAGGTCTCACATAAATCACTTGATCACATAACAGAATGTTATAATCTAAGAAAAGTATATTTCTCAGCACTTATCAAATAATCAATCAAAATGGCATTTAGAAAAAAATATATGGGCGTAAACATTTCGTATGGGCGACAAATTATATATAATTGTAATTCAAATTATATAATTCTGCCTGTTATTTGTAATTTTTCTCTTTTCTTATATTGCCACAAAAAAAATTGAACTCAAATTAACAAAATGAGGACACATCATTTTCCACCAAGAAGAAAACAAGATAATGTGAAATGATATTCTTAAGGACTTTTTGATACTCTTGCCTACTAATAGATGTCACTAGCTTTTACCAGCTATAATTCTTAATTATAAATAAAATTCAGAGTTAAAGGAAAATACAGTTAATTATTTTTAATATTATTTAAATTTTAGCATACCAATTTTTAACATATATCATTTTAACATGTATTTAACATCCATTAGATTAAATGTTCATTATTTATCTCCTAAGAGATTAAATTTGTTACGGGTACATGAGTTACAAGTAGGAATAATATAATGAGTCATGTTTAATAAAGAAACTGTTTTATGTTAGAAATCGAACGAGCGAATATGAGAAAGTTAAAGGACTATGGAAATTTGATTGTACGATCTTCTAGCTGCGAAATGATATGAGCTATCGAAAAGTGTTTCCTCTAAAAGTTTAGTGCTTGTGATGCGGGCTTGCCCGCTTTAGTGATGCGGGCAAAATCAACCCCTCTTGCCATTTAAATGTTTGAGGTTAACTCCCCTCCCCTGTAGAGGTATTCCCGAGACGCTCCTAATTTCAGAAGCAAGCATCACTACGTGATTCCTCACATGCACTTTGGTATGAACATTTTTTTTTTTTTTTAAAGATTTCTGTGCACAAGGAGCTTAGTTATAGTCCTGTTACGGATTTCGTGAACCACCCTGTATAACTAATGTAAAAGATGATTGTAGGTTACGCTGTACGGAAAGTTGTTTTTATATGAATCAGCTGTTTTTTTCTCTTTGTGAGATAATAAATGCTTTTTGTCCAATCTTACGTTTCTTCATTGAACGCGAATTGAGCTGCAAAGCCCTTATAAGTAGCTCAGTTTCGAAACTTTTCTGATTGTGAGTTGTACGTAAGAGACTCCACGGCACTACATAATAATGCTGATTTGGAGCATTTTATCTTCTCATGGGATAGTTTATCATCTGAATTCTACTGAGAGGATCAATCTAAACGTCAAATCAAAGGACCTGCGTATATTAAAGATGACCCTGAGATTTAATCTGGATACAAGATTGTCTGTAAAGTAACATTGAGGATTTTAGCTATATCGTCTATAACAAGAATATACAAGGTGTTGTATCAAATTCCTTTAAAATTTCTATTAATTGTGATCAAGTTACTCGTAAAATGCAATTATAAAGGTTGGCGTTGTTTCTGCATACAAACACCATAAGTACTAATTTCGGATTTATTTTGAAATTGTTTATCAGTGTTTGGCAAACTCAGAGAAGTGTTCATGGAAATACATCACAACGTAACAGAGAGCTTATTTTCTTACTTAGATATCATGGAAAAATGTTACATCAAGTGTCAGCTAGTACAGTGTTAGTTTCACAAAAGAAAGGGTTAGGAACGAACAAAGCGGCCGTTCATCTTAAGGTTTTTTCCAGCGATTTTTCTTCACCCACACTAGGCAAATGTTACATTCGATGTAGTTCCTGGTTGACATCTTTTCCCTTACCCTCTCTCGGCCTGAGCCAAAGTTGCCTAAAAGTCAGAAATAAATTGAAATAAAACGATGTTGTTGTTTCACAACATCGAAAAAAGAATGCACTAATTTAACTAAACCGCATTGCGTTGCTTAAATAAATACAACAAAACTAAAAATATTTTTGTGTTATCGTACTATACGCATTTTAAATTAATTTTCTGTGTAACCTCATTTACTATCGCACAGTTGGAAAACATTTTCCAATCTATTTTACCCGTCACAATATTGCTACTTCATCTTGGTTTTCTCTTTAATATATCGACAACTATACATCCGACAAAAAGCACTTTCATCTTATTGCTCCAAGGAACATCATCATTATCTTCAGGAACATGACATTTCATCCCCCCTTGAACACAGGATATTTCAAAAAAGAATGTTGATCATAAGATCGAAAGAAGAAAAAAAAATCATTGTAGAAATTTCGAAATGTGGTTTTGTAGCTAGAGACATTAAAATATTGTACGGCATCGTTACATTACAAATGACGTAATATATCGATAAATTATGACGTAAGCAAAGTTTATGACTGAAAAATGTAGATGAGAGGGTAAAATTATTATTTATCATTACGTGAAGATCAGGCTGTGTCACATGTAGAAGCAATACTTATCAGAAATGGAACCGTACAGTACACCAAGATGTTATGCGCAACATTCAGACAAACAGATGGACGGACTTTATAAGCAAGCAACCTTTTTACGAGATCGTCATTTCGATTAGTTAGAGAAGCATAAAAAAAAATCATACTTTGTACAACTAAGTTTATTTTCCCTTAAGGACAAAAAGAAAGTCTATTGAAAAAACACACACACACACACAGCAAACAAAGTATACACATGTATATAAAAGATCCAATCTGTATATGTTCTTTGATGGTATACCGCCAGTAGGCAGAATGGTTCGTAATGAACTGGTCAGACAATTTTTCTTATGCCCTCAGCAGGAGATCTTTATATTAAACCCTTAGTAATGTGAAGATGTTGCACCGCCGACAAAGTTATGTTTCTCCAACTTCCCTGCTGTGACTCGTGCACACGTAAGCTACTGTTCGGTACCCTGTCGTGTTGCCTCAATTATTCTCACACACAACCACATACACACACACACACACAGAGAGAGAGAGAGAGAGAGAGAGAGAGAGAGAGAGGAAAGCAGACGCTAACAAGCACAAGAGGTAGGTGAAGATATCAATTTTGCTCTTGCATAGGAATGCAAGTTGCACAGTCAAGATTTCTAGCATACCGTTATTAGTCTGTTTCTAACCTCACTATATGGTGTGAGTCATATCTTAATATCCAAGGTGTGCCAATTTAATTTCGGAAATTTATTTCTAGAAAAAAAAATGCGTACTTGTACAATAAAAGCTGCTATTACCTTCGTCGAACCCCCCCCCCCATTTACAGTTATGGATTTAGATAGGTAGACGCTATTGCCATTATTGGAAACCTAACCACAACTCTGTTTCTGGAATTTTGAATCTGGGTTTATAACCCTTGGTCAACTTTGGCTCAGAACGACTCTGTTTTTGGCATAACCTTCTGGTTGTCAAAGTTATGTGAAAATCTTCGTCCTGTTTTTGTGATAGTTTTATGATTGAAAAGGGACGGGAAACACATGAAGCTAAGTCAGGTGAACAGGGGGAATGTGATACTATTTTGTATACAGGATACAATTAAGTCAGTTTCAAACGCATATTCGACAGTTTGCCTACTACATTTCTGTAGTTGTTAGGCCAATGCTGACATCTGGTTAGGTATCTGGAAAGAACATTCATCTCGACGCACTAGCGTAAAATGGGACAAATAGTGCTGTCCACCAGACGAGATTGAGGCTGTCTCGTCTCGAAAATTTTTTGTCCAGAAAGTGTCTAGTCTCGAAAAGATGTATATTACGAAAGTTCAGTCTCGTCTCAATCTTCATAGACATTTCTCTGTCTCGCTTCGTCTCGTGGGCAACACTAGGCGTCATCTAGGAGGGGACAGATGGCGCTCTTTCTACTGTTATTTTTAATGTTCAAAAATTCAGCAAACTGCTCCAGAATCCCAGTAATTGTGATATTATCCAGTTGAAGCAATAGGGTCTACTGGAAGAAATCCCAAGCCATCCTCCAACACATCTAATGATACTACTGAACCCCAAAACCAGACTCTAATACCCCAACCCAGCATCCACAATAGGGTGGGCCGATTATTTTTTTTTTTTTTTCAGATTCAGGGGTTCGAGTTCTCATTGAAAGTTGTGTATTGGTACCAAATAAAGCCATGCCAAATATGGTCATCCTAAAAAAATATTTAACCTGGATCCCTAGGGCCCAATTAGCTAAAGGGCCCAATTATTTTTTGCAAAACAAGTAATAAAAATATGATACCAGTTTCCACATTTTGTTGTTGGAGTAGTTATTAAAAGTTGTGCTTTGGTGCTAAATGAAGCCATGTTAAATATGGCCAGTTTTTGGCCGTTTTCAAACTAAAATTTTCGCGGGCTCCGGGGCCCGTGGCCCGGCTAAATATTTTCTGATCCGGCTGTGTTTCGGCGAACAAACATAACATAACATTATACAACTTTTGCAGGCTACTCAAACTCAAATTTCTTAAAAAAAAAAAAAAAAAATCGGCCGTTTTGGGGTTCCCCGAAAAAAAAAATGTTAGAAAATTGAGTTTGAGTACCGTGCAAAAGTTATAAAAAGTTATGTTGTTATGTTTGTTCGCCCGAAACACAGCCGGATCAAAAAATATTTACCCGGGGGTCCGAGAAAATGTTAATTTTGGAAATGGACGATTTCCTTTTATTTATTTATTTATTTTACGCTCTAGGGTCTTAAGCACACAATGATAAATTTTCCGAGTACTAAGCACACACTTGAAACGTGCATATCTTAACAAGCACAATATTATTCGAGTATGAAGGCAGTTGCTTTATAATCCTGCACCAGTGCAAAGTTTGACATTTAGAATGTTGGATAACACAATAAAACGAAATAAAATACAGACATACATAAGAACAAACACTTCACATTAAAGGCCTTAAAGTGTCACAGAATCAGGCCAAGATAGAGTGTAGGAGAGGATGTTGGAAGGTAGTAGGCCAGCGCCTAGTTTGTAGGTGTAGTTCCGGTATTTGCCTGGTGTGATTGAGGGAAATCCGTGGAGAAACCAACCTGTGAGGGTGGGTCGCCACTGGCACTTCATCAATTCCATTCTCACCTCATACTGTGAAATATTCAAAAACGGGTTGCAAGGCTTGGAAAACAATTATGAGAGTTTATTTGGGTGTTTCATGCGTGTATTTTGGGGATTAAAGAGAAGAATATTTCTTTAAGGTTAATGTAAAGTCAAGATCTCCAACAAAAGATGGTAGCACTATCTCCGTATGTTTCTAATATATTTTGATCATTGATGGAAATTTCAATGCTGCTCCTACAAATTCAAGTCGAGACAATTCGAACTTTCAGGGAAGAAAGTTCATAACCAATTCAACGGTTCTATCAGTGCCATTTTTTTAATTTTCTTTCTTTCTCATTGTTGAAAGATTCCGTAGAAAGTGGTTCAACTAGTGAAGATGTGTCTCAGTGACTGCATATTATATCCTGGTTGGAAGGCCGGATAGAAGGAGACCATTGGGAAGACCGAGACGTCGTTGGGAGGACAGTATTAGAAGAGATCTTCGAGAAGTAGGTGTTCGCAATGAAAACTGGCTTCATGTTGTCCATGATAGAATCCAACGGCGAACGTTTGTTACTGCGGCTATAAACTTGCGAGTTCCATAAGCCATAGAGTTAGTTAGTGAGTTAGTTCATTGTTGAAAGAGCTTCATTGTTACAGGTTTGGATATCCATAACAACAATGAACAAGAAAGAAAATTAAAAATCGGCACGAATAGAACCCTTGAATTGGTCATGAAGTTTCTCTCTTGAAAGTTCGAACTCTCTACGCTTGAATTTCTAGGAGCAGCATTGAAATTTCGTGCAACGATAAAAATACATTATATATATATATATATATATATATATATATATATATATATATATATATACCGTATATATATGGAGATAGTGCTGCCATCTTTTGTTGGAGATCTTGGCTTTACATTAATCTTAAAAGTGCTTACATTAAACTTTATAGATCACGCGAAAATGATGTCTGCTATATTGAAAAAATACGTAAAAACGGAAAATTTGGCGCCCAATTTTTCCTAATTCTGCGCACCAAATACCTGAAGAGTGAAGAATGTGCAAAAAAAAATGAAACTTGGCAAGCAAATCGCACGGAATGACAAATTACACCGTACTATCCCTTCCTAAACATCACAGAGAAATATACATACAGTAAATTGTTCGAAAATATATATTTTATGTCAAACATTCATTTATTAATCAATGTATTGCGTTATAAATTTGTGTATTAATCAGCAATTGATACTAGAGTTCCGTGTAAGAGAAGACCCCCCAATTTCCTTAGCCTCACTGTTAATTCAAGACACCAGATAAAAAAAGAGTCTCATGCCATACTACAGGCCACTAGAGGCGTGAATTTCGTTATACTTTCGTTCTGTATGCAGAAATTAAGGCATGAGAATAAAGATTGTGAATCCACTGGAAGTACAAAGTAACATTAATATAACTTGTTTTATACCATTGTCATGGTAAAAGAAGAACCATTGTCACGTATATATATATATACATATTCTTTTTTATGAATTTTTAAAACAAATTAAAGTTCTCTTTTAATTTTTATTCTTTTTTTTGTATCTTATTTTATTTAGAATATATGTTGTATGAGAGAGATCTTATCTTAATAAAAGGGAAATACTGTTCAACATCCATTGTCCGTTAGTCGGTTACATCAAACGCTCTGTGGGCTCGAAAATGTCCATTGTCCAGTCCGTTTCATCTGATTCTCTCTCTCTCTCTCTCTCTCGTTCCCTCACACACACACACACACACAGAGAGAGAAGGAGAGAGAGAGACCAGTACACAGAAAAGTCAGCACATACCGCAAAAGCGAGCACACACCATGCGTGCATTACAGTCATTCGTGTTTCCATTGTTATCTGTGCTTGTCGTACACACAACAATGGTCACTTCATTATAAAATGTGACAATAGGGAAGCAATAAGTGAACAGGAAATCGGTTCAGTGAGGTTTTTTTTTCTCTACTACTTTCTTTAATGAAAAACTTTTGCTTCTTCACGACCACCCAATTTTCCCAATGTGTGACACCACCAGAAATAAAGAGCAACAAATTCTTTTTTTTTCTTTTTTTTGTCGTTTAAAAAAAAGAGAGAAACCTTGTCAAATAACGTATGGAAAACTATAAAATACTATAAATCGTTATAGTTATCACCAGTGAGAGGGAGTACTTCTTCTAGGATTATTGGGAAATAAAACGGCACAAACGACTCAATATACCGTAATCGTTGTTTGTGCTCAACTCGTCGCCAATTTAAGGTTTTGCACTGAGTTCCCTCAAGCTTTCTTTATTTTTGAAAATTATGGAAGAACACTATTACATAGCAGGCAAGATAGTGGATATGGAACTCTTATTAAAGAATTAATTTTCGATCAGACAGCTGTGAGTTTATGATAATGTCATGTCTTAACGTTGTAGATCACCCCCGCCATCTTGGTACTCACTTTCCATTGATTTACATGGGAATTGTTTTACTCTTCTTATATCTCTCAGGAACGTGCTTTTAACTTGTGTTTTCGCCCAGTTTATCGTTATGTTCTCTTTTACTCATGCTATTTTATAGAAATGCAATATTTTACACACGAACAGTATAATTTCCCGTTAACATATTGTGATTTATATAGGAAACTATTACTAATACATTATACTTATATATTTGAAGAAACTTCTCAAACCAAAACTATACAAGAGTCAAAATAACCACAAAGACAAATTCTGTGAAAGCAGAACTTAAATATTCTACTTCCGAGAGGCATAAAATGAGTAAAACAATTCCCGTGTAAATCAATGGAAAGGTCATATAAAGATGGCGGGGGTGATCTACACCGTTAAGCAGATAAATATTTCAGCTAGCCTAAAGATCTCAGCTAAATATCGCACAAGGAGACCATCAATGAGACCATATTGAAACCTATCCTCAAATTTTGCTACGAGAATCTACGTCCTATATAGAGAGGTAATATATAAAAAAAAGAAGAAGAAAGAAAAGAAAAGAAAAGAAAAAAAGAAATAGAAAAAACTGCCCATTAACTGTAAGGTACCGAGATATGGGGCTGAAATGATGATTTAAGTGTACGAAAGTGTATTTTTTTCAATCACCAAAAGTCACTTCTGCTTCACTTCCATCCTGAGTGGTATTAATGAAACACTGCCGAGCTGTAGCGTCACCTCCCATACCGCAGCACACCCCCGGCAGCAACGTATTTAGCTGGCATGCACGCAACAGTCCCCGAAATTAAGATTGTTTTTTAAAATCCATATCATTTTGCCTATTTTACCAAAAAAATGAATTTCGGGGGCTCCTGACCCCGAAAATACGTTCCTAGTTAGGCGTACTGCGATGTAGGAGGTGACGCTACAACTCGGCAGTGTTTCATTTCAGGACGAAAGTGAAGAAGAAGTGACTTTTGTTGATTTAATAATAAAAAATAGGGGCTACACTTTTTGTACACTTCGACCAACGTTCCAGTCCCTATGTCGGTACCTTGAAGTTAAAATATATATATATATATATATACCTCTCTATAGAACGTAGATTCTCCTAGTAAAATTTCAGTGTAGGTTTCGATTATATCACTGAATGTCTCCTTGTCAAGTTCAGTGTTTCTTTCAGAGGGAATGTACCGCCCCCTTCCCGGGCAAAATTGTAGTTTACTATTTATCCTACTATGAAATGCTAATTGTACAAGTAACGCCCTCCCGGTTCTCTGAAATGCCGCTCCCCCCCCCCCGGGGGGGGGCAAATTTTCTGAACGAAAGCCTGGACTCAAGTACTTCGTCAAACACGTGTTACTTCAGATCACCGAGGTCAATTACTACCTTACCTACTTTTTATAATACTCTATTTTGTCTTCCGACAATTTTGAAAGAATCAAGCATAGTGCAAAGGAACGACCTCCGTGTTTCCAAAGTTTTTTTTTTTTCGATGCACGAAATTGCAATGCAACTCCTACAAATTCAAGCCTAGAGAGTTCAAACTTTCAGCGAAGAAAGCTCATAACCATTTCAAGAGTTCGATCAATGTCGATTTTTATTGTCGTTTTTCTTCATTGTTGAAATCACTTGATTGTTGTTATGAATGTTAAAATCTATAACAATGTAGCTCTTTCAACAATGGACAAAAACGAAAGTAAAAAAAATCGGCATTGATCGAACTCTTGAATTCGTTATGAGTTTTCTTCTCTGGAAGTTTGAACTCTCTGAGCTTGAATTTGTAGGAGAAGCATTGAAATTTTGTGCAACGATAAAAATACCTTAACTTTCATTATGCAGTGTTCTTGTGTAGAGATCATAGCTGGTAATTATCCACAGTGTTCTGACCGATTTGCAGATGTACGATAGCTACGTGACTGGCGCCTGCATGAAGCCATGCTGAGTCAGCATGTCATTAATGAGACAATCTAAGTCCAGGTCCACGTAACACCGAGCACGTTGTTACTGTCAGTTGCTTCGCATGTTTATCGACGTTTTTAAGATGTTCTTGAAAGGGAGCTTCGAATTCATAATCTGCTAGGCATTTGACAGATTTTATTTACTGACAGTGAGTGAGTGCACATGATGATTTATTATTGCCTGTGTCTTGTGTGGATTGATTTGTATTCTCCATTGATTTGCCTACTTGTTTCACTGCAGTGTATGCACGTCGCACTTCCCTGATGAAAAATCTGCAGTATCGCTGTTAAGGACTCTTATTTAGCATTGGCGAATTATCAGAAAATCTGCTGAACAAATGGTGTATTGCAACGGGGAGAAAGTTTTCTCTTGTGCAACTCCTGCATTGACCTTTTGACTGATTGCATCATAGTTTCGGACTGCAAAGGTTTTGTTTTGCTATTTTCCTGGATATTTGGACGACAACTTGCTGTAGAGGATTGTACATCTTGAACACCATAAGGTTGATTATCAGCTATTCCCGCCCTACTCGGTTGAAAAGATGTTCATTGACGATGAATACTTCTAGTGTGCGTTGAATACTGCTGTGAAATGATCAACAGCTCTAAACGTACTGGGACTTTATGTCATACCCAACCTAGAATTCGTATTATAGTGACTTGTAGATAAACAGATTATGCTCGGAATACAATGATTTTCTGGATGTACCATAAGTCGTTAATTACAGTTCTTCGTTTGGTTGAACAGTCTTTCATGTGCCGGATGTCCGTTCTTCTACCAACGGTCTCTTGCCTATCGTTTGATCTTCATTAGAATTTTGTGTGTTCTGTTGTTTCGTGTTGTTCTATGGTATTTCTTGTTGAGCAGTGAATTGTATTCAAAAGCTTTGTTTTGGTTTCTATGCTGTTGTTTTACGCCGTGGTAAGTGACTGTAAGTTTGGGTAGCTTTAGTGATAACTGTTGTCTGCAGTCGTCTCAATCAGATTTATATATACTTGAGCGTTTAGGTGCTCCTAGATATTGGTGGCCGATTGTCATGGTAACTGGTTTGTCATACCATATCAGGGTGTTGACAGAAATGGGGTTTCTGCAACATTGATTCCTCTGCAGCAGATGTCAGGAAAATCTGCGTTAATGAAAAAATTAGTTGTCTGTTTGTGTGTGTGGTTAACGATGTTAGATTGGAAGGAATACGTAGTGATGGTCTCCTTCTTTATGAGTATAGGGGCGTTTAGAGTGTCTCAGGATGCGTTTGGAGCATTAGTATCAGGTCACTGGGTCTCCAAGGTCTGGTCATTGTTTCAGACCTTTGTCATAACAGAAAATACCCTAAATCTTTGTAGGCGGTTGCTAGATATATTGTACTTCAGGTGTTAGCTTTTTAATAACTATGATTGCTGTTGTCTGAAAATGCGGAAGGGGAATTTGCTGATCAAGGGTTGACGTCCCAAAGTGCAGAAAATAGTCATCAATAATGGAACATTTACTCTTTAAAGTATAATATTAATATCATCTCTCTTATTCACTCCTATTGTTGCACTCTGTTGCTTCAAAATATTTCCTACGGAGAAATTAACCTGAAACATTGACTAGAAGTTTTTAAAATATAAAACTTATTAAGTTTGAAATAACTAGTACCTTATGCATATTAGAGACACCCAGCCAGTATTTCAGGCTGCACTCATCCATGTATCTTTATGTGCTTACTATATTGAATAATACATTTTTACATATTTCTAGATCTGAATAAATAGACTGAAAGTAATTTTCACTTCATTACCACTGTTTCTAACAGCAACAAGAAAAAAAAGTATCAAATATATATTCGAGTTGGTCTTCTGCTCCCAAGCTGACCAGATGTGTTGGAAGAGGAGAGTCGAAGCTCCCAACTGTGATCGCCACTGTATTTTATTCACAGCATCTCCCCAATTGTCCTCACGATGCTGGGTCAACACCGAAATGTTGGGGCCCCACCGGGAATCGAACCCGGGACCGCTCGCTCTGAAGTCGAGCGCGCTACCGACTAAACTATGCAGAAGGCTAATATATATCAATAGGTATAACATTAAAAATCTTGCGAAAATTTAATTATGAAGTTTAGCATTTCATAGTATACTTTATCAAAATTTCAGATTTCCCATTCTGAAATTCAACTTACTCTCTCAGCGAAGATGACCATCTAAGCAAATTCAAGAAGAAATAAAAAAAAGATTACATCAACAAGTTATTCACAAGGAAAGCAGAAGCCAAGAAAATTGCAAGGGTTCAAGACAGGAGTCCTTGGAAGAGGTACTTGTAAGTAAGGGGGTTTGAAGCATCGATTCTAAGAATAACAAAAGTAATTCACTACACAAATTAAAAATTAAGTTCCGCTTTTAGAACGTCAACCTCATCCGATGCAAGACCATGACAAGCCCAGAAAACCTTACTTAATAGACAAATCTGCCCAGAACAGAACACCCAGCATCATATTCAGAGGAGTACGTACACTCTTTCTCCAATTTGTCAAGTCTACTATTAGTGTAGTGTTCAATCTATGGTGCGCGTACTCCTGGGACTTCTTAGTGTGATGGTTATGATTTTTTAGGGCTCTTCTCGGTGGTTAGTTTATGATCCGGAGGTTCTAAGGATCGAATCTACAGCTATATTCCACCATTAATTTGCACTTGGGACCGCCTTACTGCAACTTCTGTTCTGAACTGTTATCTAGGTCCTGTCCAACACTTGCATGTCCCAAACTATTGTACGTCAATCCCTGCTTGGAATAATTGCTGACCCAAACGATCAGAACTGACTAGGAATAATTTGTTACTGTATTATTTTTAATTTTCATTAAAAAAGTATTACTGTTTTTCGAATACTCATGTTGACTTATTTTTAGTTAAACTTATATTTAAATCATAACAGGTCTCATGCAAAAAGGAACCTTATGAGAGAAAGCGCAGACTGGATTGAACGATCTTTAAAATTCAAATGTTTCGGTCCTTAACATTATATTGCGTTACTACAAAAATTCATAATTATGTTTTACGGTACGGGGTTCTTTTCTTCCGTGTGTGTTGTCGAATAATATTTTAGTACATACTCTAGATGGTAAAATTTTGCTTTGGAGTTTTTGGGACAATTGCATCGACGTGATTACGTCACCTGGCAAGCACTCATCTCGACGAAAAAAAAATAGATGATATAATTTTTAAAGGTGGTCTTCAGACTATCACAGAAAACAAAAATATCAGACACAATATCAAAGTTCAATCGAAATTAAGACTTCACTTTCTCCAATATATATCGCAGTATTGAAGAGAAAAGAGAAGAAAGAATCTTCTATCAAATTCAGACGCCAGCTAGCCTAGTTTCTCAAATATAAATCAAGTACTTTACAAATAATTCCAACACATCAATCTACCACACAGAGCATCCCTAATGGGCCTTCGATATCTGCCTTCCAAAGAATCGAATCGGGTCCGACGACAAATCAGAGTACAATACATTTGATTAACACAATGCTGCTCTCCTGCTAAAGAAACTTATTAGCTATTACCAGAGATCAGGGATCAACTTAAAATTAGTGAATAAAATTTCAGAAGTTACTAGGGAAGAATATTGCTTTATTTTCAGTAATTTTTTCTCTAATTTGTTTGTCTTTCTCTATAAAATGAGTTTGCTAGAATCATTAAGAACCGCAGAAATAACCACCCAAAATTGGTTCAGAACTCGCGTTTCTAATTCTCGTTTAGAGCGTGAAGTCTCTGTCAATTGAAATATCGCTGCTATACAGTAGCAGTGAAAAGCTATCTGACGAGAAGGTACTCCCTTCTATGGAATCTCTAAAGCCAAGGGTTGGAACGCCTCAACTTACATCTCAAAGAACTTACAAAAAAAAAAAAAAAAATGTTTCTCTTGTCTCCTTCAGTTTTGCTTCCACAAACTCCGTATTTATTGAGACAAGTCCTGTTTTCCTTAGTTCTCTAAAATCACCTTATGGAAACTATATTCATGGATGTTGCAGAAACAAACTGAAGCGCTACACATTGATGTCAAATAACTGCATCTCAAAAAATCCTACCTAAATCTTTCAAGAGTCAGAATTCATATACAGAATAAAGCTCCTGGGACATTGAAATCCTCGTACATTTTTATTAGGTTCACACAGCCAATGAAAAATTATGATTAAAAGCTTTAATATCTGGAATCTTCAAATTCCTTTCAACTGCAGAGGAGAAAACCCCGAATAAACCTCAAAGATTGAACGTTAAGTTTAACATGTGTTTATTCGAAATTTGCCTCCCAGGTACTTGTATCCACCCACAAAATTCCTTGGGTACGCATTTGCTGCTTAATGAACCACCCATTATTTTCAGATCTGGCAGAATCCCTGAGACTCCCCCAAACAAAAATTAAAATAATGCTCAAAATATTAGTTCGATATTTGAGCAAAACGAGTGAGCATATTATAATATTCGAAGTGAGAACGTACTTCGTGAGCACCCATCCAAAATAACTACACAAGTACAGTTCATATCTACCTCTCTGCTACTCGCTGCATTCTATGTTGTTTCTCCCGTGATAAAGGAGGCATTTGGTTTCAAATCCCGGCCGCCGGGACGCTGGAGACTTTTCTTCAGTGCTCTCATGCCTAACGCCCTGAGGTGCACTCACCCTCCTAAGTGTCCTTAGCATTCCAGAGCATTTTGGGAGCTAAAGACGGTCGAGCGTGGGACTGACTATCCCACCTCACTTTGTGCCATAAGTAAAACGATACCTCTGCATCCCTCGTGTGGCGCTCACGGCGCGTATGCATTGCACAGGGGACCTTTACCCTTACCTTACCTTACTCTATTGACTCATTGTTACCTATAATATGTATTGATTATATTATTTAGTAGTACGTGAACCGATTATATTTAGAGTTCCTATTCTTGGGGTCATTACTGAGCCCAAACGTCTAATTTTCTTTTGGGCACATTCCTGATGTTTCAAATGTTCCAAGAGCGACTGCCAAGCTATTTTTCAAAGTTCAACGATTTTTGCTGAATGATCAGTAAAAGATAACTTATTTAATAAAATTCTGAACGTTTATCATGGTATTAAGTGATAGTGTTGAAATATTGAGTAATTGATATTTAATTATGCCAAATATTAAAAAAAACTATTGTGAAAATATACGTAATTCCGTTTATTAAAATAGTAAATATATTTGCGTACTGGTGAATCAATCATGGCCATTAAAGCACGAAACCCCCTGGCTTGAAGCACAACAGAAGCTTGAAGTAACCTTACAAGTTCGTAATGTATTGCATGAAGCAATCTTCATGCGTCAAGTGCGAGTGTTTGAATTTCACTTGAAAACGTTTCTTATCTTGTCGAAAGCTTGCATCAAGTTGTCACACTTGTCAAAGGAAGCTTGATTCATTTTTTAGTCAGGTTATGTGTAGCTAAAACTTTTGGTAATAAACATAATCAGAATACATTAGAATAAAATTAGAAAAGTCTACGAAAAGGTTTTTTTATTTTAAAACGCCTAAAGGAATGGAAAATAAATACCAGTAGATAGTAGCGGTACTAGGTAGACAGCGACGAACTATTAGAGAGTATATTTATGTGGCCGCCATCTTGAAGTCGTTCATACTCGCTAGATTTTTTTTTTAATCGGAAGGGGCCTGTGTAATACATCAATGTGACGTATCTGCAATCCATTTGACATAATGAAACTGTGATATTAATATTGTGATAGTCCCGCGTAGAGGGAAAAATTAACTTTATTCATAAAATTCAAAATAATAGGAAAAAATTAGGTTTTAGTATATTTTTATATTTTTCTTGTAATTTGTTCGGTGAAATGGAAATAAAACCGCCGCCATGTTTCAGTAAAGATGTACAGAGTAGCAACAACGAAGGCTGATGAAATATATTGCAATCCATGACGTCAATCGAGATGTTATTCACCTTTGAGCAAATTAACCATTCTCTTATGATGGGAACGTCACCTTTCGCCCTACTTAAAGTGACCGTCTCCGCCAAGTCAGACAAACACCACACACACACATTTACTGTATGTACGAGTCGCTATATAAAGCCGATCAATCTTCTATTAAAACCTTCAGTTCCGTAGAGGGGCCTACAGAGCTCCAGTATCTCCAGATCCATAGAGGGGCCTTCAGTGCATCAGTACAATAGAAGTCTCCAGCCAAAGCATCAACTCCATTCTAGGAAGGAAGATAGTTTTTTTTCTGAACATTTTCATAATCTGACTGTGATAGAATTGAGGGCTGTTGAGTTTCATCGAACATCTAACTTCAACTAAATTTCAGGTATGAATAGAGGATCTGCTTTATATTGCGAATTCTAGCGTCTGGCATAATTTAGACTTTCTAAATGTCACCTCCCGAATAATATTTGCTCAAAGTTAAATAACTCCGGTAAAACCCGTTTATTCTGTCCATCGTTAGAGAAACATGGTGTGTTAAAATGTAATAATGTTACGTTCAATTAACTCGGTAACAGAACCCTTTTGTATCCAAGTAGTTCTTATGTTTAGCAGAGTTTCGTTGCATTAAAATTCCAAATTTAGCCTCTACCATCTGACATTCAAAGTTAACGCCCATAATGAACTCTCAGAGTTCACCACATATTTCTCATCGATAAGTTCACACTAAGCAATCTTCGAAGAACGACATTATGTAAAACCTCTCGCTACTATGGTTTTCGCTCTCCCCACTTTAGAACGTTTTCCACAAAACAATCATGATGGACGACAGTAACTCTTCCGTCGTTCACATGGTGGAGGCGTCGAGTAAAAAAAAAACTATCTTCCTTCCTAGAATGGAGTTGATGCTTTGGCTGGAGACTTCTTCTATTGTACTGATGCACTGAAGGCCCCTCTATGGATCTGGAGATACTGGAGCTCTGTAGGCCCCTCTACGGAACTGAAGGTTTTAATAGAAGATTGATCGGCTTTATATAGCGACTCGTACATACAGTAAATGTGTGTGTGTGGTGTTTGTCTGACTTGGCGAAGACGGTCACTTTAAGTAATGAGAAAGGTGACGTTCCCATCATAAGAGAATGGTTAATTTGCTCAAAGGTGAATAACATCTCGATTGACGTCATGGATTGCAATATATTTCATCAGCCTTCGTTGTTGCTACTCTGTACATCTTTACTGAAACATGGCGGCGGTTTTATTTCCATTTCACCGAACAAATTACAAGAAAAATATAAAAATATACTAAAACCTAATTTTTTCCTATTATTTTGAATTTTATGAATAAAGTTAATTTTTCCCTCTACGCGGGACTATCACAATATGGAGTAGTTGATTCAAAAATTTGGAAACAACTCTTTTTGAAACAGATAAATAATGGAAACAAAATGCATACCAATTGAAGGTACAGACAAGAACCTGTGCTTACTATTTCCTCGCAGCCATCTGAAATATGTGTACAATTTGACGTACCACTACTTGTTGTTTAATGGACCCAGGAAACTCCATCGTCCAGCTTCCAACAAGCAGTGATACGTCATATGCCTGCGAGGAAATGGTAATCACGCCTTCTTGTCCGTGTGGGTTGTCCCCTTTTCTGATGGAATCCCTTAATCGGTACTAAGTGTAGAGAATTATCTGTAAGGAAGATTTCCATTAAGCCCGCCATCTTGAAATTGGACCGACTCATATCTTACATGAATTCTTAATTAGAAAGAAAGTCATTTGATATATCAAATGCAATCAGTAATATGTTGTTGTAGTTAGTTTTAACGTAACCTCTTCTTCTTACCAGCACATTTGATTCTATTGTAGCATAGAAGGAATTTGCAGAAGATGGCGGAACGTGTCTTAATCTACAGCGTTTAGCAACGCAATGCAGTGATTGTTGGACGAGCTCGCGCTTGACTCATCTACCCCGCCCGTTATTCGACCCTCAGCTCTCCCATAATAACACGTTTCATGGTTTATTGCTGAACAGATTTTGTATTTCTTTCCACGAATTTTGCATATACTAATAATGAAGGTGGTTCTTCATGTCCGGTATGTCCTAGTGTTCAGATAGGGGAAAGTCTGTTTTTTCTCCTATTACCTGAAAGCGATTGACCGAAATGAGACCAAATTCTCCCACATCACACTTCAAGTATCTTTTATTGAGTACACATGGAATTTTCTTCAATATCTCATATACAGTAAAATATCTATATATACTAATAAAAAGTAAGAAACAGTGAAATTTTGAGAATATGAAAAAACGTCTTCCAGTACCGTACACCCAATGCTTAACACTATTTATCAGTGTGTAGGAGACACAATCCCATTGAAATACAAACCCACACACCTACAAACATACATACACATATATACATGACCCACACACACACACTCGCGCACGTGCGCATACACCTAGGCCTATCTAACGTTGAAAGTCCGTCGAAAGTCGATTTAAAATCTGGAATGTATAGTTCACCACCATTTCTGCAATGTTCACATGTAAAATATAGTGTAGTTTCGTCGTCTGTGCATTTCACATGTGCCCATCCTTTACATCGAAGTCATTGAACCCAATTTTCATCAAAAGATTCGAGGCAAACTTGTGTGCAAGCTTTAAATGATCAGCTAAAGCGAACACTAGTTTTAAAAATCCTTTCCAACTTAGTGGCATAAACATATTGCCCAAATCTTTTATGTAACTGACCAGGTGTTGACTCCATACCTTCATTAAATGTTTGCCTAAATCTGCCCAGTTTACAGTTTTTCCAAGTATGATGTCTTTTAGCTTATCATTTAAAGTGCTTCTTGGAACAGAAGAAGCTACAGATACCTGTCCAATCGCCATTTCGTTCGATAATACTTTCATTATTACATGTTACATGTCCTCCTATATCCAATTTACCTTTCTTTTCTTTCCATTAACAGCTATTTGCTACGAAAAGAAACAAAAGTGAAAATTATATGGTTGTTTCATAAATCGCTTTTGTCCGGTACTGTACTACCGTCACGTGATAACAAGAGAGTCAATTGCTCTGTCCTTACTGTAAGCATCGTGAAAGTTTAATCAGTTATAAAAGCCTGATAGAATACAGAACAAATATTGTATATGTATAAAGTAAACTAACCATTTACCCCGAAAAGCAGGAACCTCATTTTGCAAATAACTTTCCACAACCAAGTTTACAATGTAAAAAAAATCAGGAACATTTCTGAAACATAGTAACGTGACTGATAAAGATCAGATATCATTCAGTTTCCAGTCATACTGGAACTAAAAGGAAGTCTGAAGCAAGACTATAGAACACTAGTCATTCAGCTAGAAGTCCAGTGTCCTGCTGACTGAACCAAACTGCTAGTCATAATTAAACAGTGATAAACACCAGAACAAAACGATTATAGAGGATCAGAAATGCGTTGTTCAACTCCGAACACATTCCACGAATTACACCACGCTGCTATCACTTTTCGATTTGTCGATTAAGGATTGAAATCCCCCATTGATTGTGAGTGTTTCCAATTTCTGCGAAAATAAGCGATCAAGATGGCGGCAACAAGCACTGGACCAGCATGGTATATATGGTTACGAGAAAGAAATCATTTTCTCTTTCTGCGCATGTGCGCAAATCACACTGGAACTGAAACACTGGACAACTTCCAATAACGATAACGAAATGAATCGGTGTTTTTTTTTTCTTTAACGAATACTGACGATAACTGAAAATACTGGCATTTCTCTGAACCATTACGAGTAGGCATATAGCTATATCTAGGATTACTATCACCCAGTTTAGCCGAGTGACACCCGATTTTCAGTCCTTGTTTTTCTCCCTCGGTCAAAATTCAACAAAAATCACTAAAATCGCCCAATTTTCTCGCTGTGGTATTTCCCGCACTCATTTGTATATTTTACTGTTTCTCATCACTGTAATGCTGTTTATAGCGCGAAATGGCAAAACACATCCTGTTCCGTGCACTGTGTTGTGAAATCACCGTGAATTGAAAAAGACAAAACGAGCTTTCTATCCTCCGTGTTTTTTTCTTTTCAATTTTAAACTATGGAACCCTAGCTATAACAAAGAACTTCCCACATTTTTTTTAATAGTATACAAACAGAATTTGAATTTAGTATTATACACAGGCATATCTCTCAAAACAATTCCTCTTAAGCCACGAAAAATTGTCTGAGCATTTTAGCCATAATGGAACAAAAGAATCTGTTATCACAATATTTATGTCTGACCTCATCAAAAGGTTTGAAGCAAGTGACTCGATCTAATCAGGTTTTTCCCTGGGTTTTTCCTGTCACACCAGGCAAAATGACGGGATGGTAACTACAAATTAGTCCCTTCCAAGATCCAACACTCTATCCCGCCCCGAGCCTGAGATGCGTAAAGGCCATAAATCAAATTCAATTCAATGCGATCTGTAATCAACTGAGTCACTTCAGAAATCATACCAATTCGCTCCCTGTCATGGTGGTGGTGGAAATAGAGTAGAAATAAAACGCTTTTGTGTGAAATTAGGAAGGGGAAACATTTTTTAGAACATCTGTTTTGGGCCCTAGTAATAAAAAAACAACCTAACATTTGGTTGGATTTCTTCATAGAAGCATCATATATTTTGCAAGCTACAAAATACGCCTGTTGAAAGAAAATACACTCTACAGAAGTCGAAGTAGTACAGAAATCAGCCGCAAGAGGCGTCTCGTTACAGGTCGCCAACAACCTTTCCATAGTCGGTCTCGCGGCATCGAAAGTCTATGCCTGCGCCATCTATGATCAGTATGGGGAAACTGAATGAACCTTCGGCAAATTCTTGATGTTTCAATTCGGGATACTGAATTGGATAATAATGACAATTTGAAGGAAATAACAGTTCATTACGAGCCGTGCGGTAGCAATTAAAACACTATTGTTTTATTTAATTCCTATGAAGAATGGAATTTAAAAGGTATTAAATTCTTACACCATTTTGAGTCCCATGATGGTACACGGTTATGGTAAGTATAAAACCTTGTCTTAATTTATTAACAACTCGGAAATTACTAGGTAGGAAACACGCAAGATATTATGTATTTATCACTGAACTTGTGTTTTTGAAAACGGCATTTGGAAATACTACCTTGCACAATTTATCAGAATCATTACATAACAATAAGAGAAATAATTACATTATTTATTCAGTCCCCGTACAAATTTGATAATCTTTATTTTGCATGGGTCATTGTATGGCTCGATTATACAAAACCAATCAATGCCTTTAAAATCCACAAACATCCATGCTCCAGGCGGGATTCGAATCTACAATTTCGTCGATGGCGGCCCAGGCCCCCAGTGGCTTGTCCACAAGACCATCGAATTGAATTGTTATTAACGTCCTAAACGAGCTTGTGAGTTTCTAAGGACGGGACTGGTAAAGTGGACTCCGAGCCCTATTCTTTCTATCGAATTGCTAGAAGTACAAAGCCCAAGCCCAAAATCCTTAACAACCAACCCCAAAGCAGATAAATCTAGTTCTAAGTAGACTGATATGTTGATATGTAGACGTTTCCTGTTTGGTGTAAGTCAGGAAATTCAAAACAATATTATTTATTGAAAAAGTCCATTTAAGTAGCTGTAAGTAAAAAAAAAAAAAAAAAAAGAGAGATAAAAGTGTAGAAATCATTTTGTCTTATAACAGGTCTGAAATGAAACATTTAGTCTTCAAACAGCTTACAAGACTTTCGCCGTCTTGTGGAATTTATTTGCACCGAGAACACGAAAATTAATTACAAGGCAAGGACAGTTGTTCAGGAACAAGGGCAGTAGAACCAAAGCTGGGCCATTCGAAAGAACACATATAACCAAATCACGAACGTACCAGAACTAGGTTAAACCCCACCCCCACCCCACCCCACCCCAAAAAAAAAACATTTAAAATATTTGGAATGCTGTTATATATGGTTCATATCGTATTAAATTGCACATCACATACAAAATAATCAGAACCAGCACACGTTGTCTAGTGGTTACGATTCGTGGACTGCTGATTGGAACTGGATTCCTATATGCAGCCAAAATAGGAAGAAAACTAAAATGCTACATAAGTTGAGTATTGCAAGATATATATTTGTCTGAGAAAATTTCTATTAGTAAGTGACTGACTCATCGGAAGCGCTTGGCTTGCAATCAGGAGCGTCAGATATATCGAAATTCGAATGCCACAACTAGTCATTCCTAGATAAGGCTTTTCCTTATTTGCATAGTCCTACAATGAAAACACACGCCCCTTTCGTCAGCCATAGGAGGCAAACATCAGAATAATGAATTATGGTCGTGGTCGCAACCAACCTAATTTGCAATAGCCATGGCATTGGTGACCTCAGGGTGGCGTTGAGGTGAGCATGTGGTCATGGGTTCAATTCCCACCGGGGTTCATTGAGCAGAATAGTTTAGAGTCCACTTTATGAAAAACTATAGATCGTGTCCTTAGATGCTCATCAGCCTTTAGGATGTTAATAGCAATGACCGATTTAGTTCAATCAACAACCTTGGCATTGATAAAATGAGAAAAAAAAAGTTGTAATAGTTCCGATTATCCGACCTAAACGCTACCTACAGGTTGTCTGATAAGTAGAACGTAGAATAATTTACCGAGGGGCAGTAGCTCAATTGGCAGAATGTTGCTTCGCATTCCAAAGGTCGTGGGTTCCCGTTTAGGATTGTCCCCTTACCTGTCTATTGTGACTGAGAATTTTCCTATAGTTTCCCTAGGGAGCACCAGACCAATATTGGGAGGGTATCTATTATAAAGCCAGGGCCGATTCCTTCCATATATTGCTGTTGTCTCCAATACAAAAATGGGTTCTGAGCTGTATTAGGAGTTAAAATAATTTTTTTTTTTTTTAAGGCAAGAATGAATTTTAATGATCATTAAAACTTCCAAAACAATTATACCGACTTCAAAACATACAATAAAATTTTAAAAAAATATAATAATTAATCTTTTCAAAAAATATTTCTGGATATAATTATAGACACAATGATTAGAAAACATAGTGGTCTGTCTAGTGTGGGTGAAAGTTCTACATATTGTGACGAAATCCATGAAAATAATTTCGAAAATTTACGTAAAAGTAAGACCGCTGGTCTGCCTAAAGGATCGCACAGATTTCAAGTTTTGAATTATTAAATAATTATGTAGAAGATTTTATTAAATCATTAATTATTTATTATACTTTTTACTCCTTTTTTAGTCAATTTAAATTGCTTTTGCGGGAGAAGTTAATTATATATATTAAATTTACAGTGCATTTTAAGTCGATTAAAACATAATTAGCAAAATAACTTTTTTTTTCGTGAAATTATCTTTAAAGATCAACAACGCCGCTTTTATGTGTAATTTGGGTGGCATATCTTCCAGGTAGTTTACTCATCAGCACTTTTAAAGGATAATAATTTTGCATAATATGACAATACCGGATCAATATTTGATATGGATTTAGAATGAATGGTTCGTGTATTGTAGAATCAGCTACAATAGTTCTTTCCCTTTGCTAAAAAAATATTTTGGTAAATAACTTTGTAATGGATCTGTGTTCTGTTTTCTCCAGAAAATTACATTATCTTTTAATTTATCGTATAAACTGTGCTTAAATTGATCCATCCATTCGAAACTTATTCGCAAAAGGAAAATTTTATCAAAAGGAAACAAATTTTGTCGCTGAGTGTACCCGTAATGCACTTTAGTTATGTGTTGTCATATTGTAAAAAATTTGGACTTATGTATAAAGAATTTGAATCAAACATTTTCCATGAATGTGAGTGTACATACAGACCAAATTAAGAACTTTTTAAGACTAAAACCACATTTATTATGAAAGCCTTTTTTTTTAGACATTTCTTTTAACTTTTAAGCCATTGATTGGTGATACAAATAAGTTAGGCCCCACAAACTGTCCTCTGACCTCTGTCGGGATTACAGGTCTTTGAGAATCGAAAAAAAATCCGTCATAAAAGAAGACAAGTGATGAAAACAGATAAGTCATCTAAATGATATGAACTGTTGATACGAACTATTTTGAATTGAATCTGTAGAGCAACTCTGGCTCAGGCCAATGAACTGTTGGTATCATTCCATTAGCCTAGTTGAGTAACTTGGATATCGGATAATCGATACTAGTACAGTAGTTTTGACCAGGTATTCCGCGAATCGGAAGAAACAAGTCTGACCTGAAATCAGCAAACGATCGGGAATTCTTCGAGTGTGGACAACTTCTTCGAACATGACAAGTAGAGGCGTCTGTCTGGTAGTCAACATCACCACCTAGCTATAGGGAATAACTTTTAAAGATTCCACTCTTTGTAAATAACTACTTCCAAGATTTTTAGTAGCGTATAGTGTCCTGCGAAACTGAAAAAGGTTGGAACTAGCACGTTACTGCCTCAGTGTACTTAAGGACACTAGCATTTGAAACAATAAAGCAGCATTTTGATTATTACTTTCAAGAAGCGTAAATAGATTTAATTTATCCAAACGAATGTGTAACTTTACGTCTGTCAAGGACTAAAACTTATTACCTGAAATTTTTATAAGTAATTGAGAAGCCAACAGAGATAGCGGAATAATTGACATTCGTATGGGAATTTATATGTGTGACAGTTTTGGGATTGCTTGTCATCTATCCGTATAATTCGGAACTATTACAGTACGTTGGGTTAGCATTGTGCTATACATTCTGTTCGAAAATTACTTTTTTCCCCACACATTCCACTGAGGGCAAGAACTAACTCATACACTAATTTGCTTGTGTTTTAATAACATATATTCAGCCAGAATTTTCAGTTTAGGAATGCAAAACCAAAATGGGGGGAGCTTGCAGGGTTTAAATAGAGTTTTGCAGGTTTTGAATGTAAATATTTTAAAGTTCGGGGGATGTTCGAGGGGTATCTGGTAGAATTTCTGCTTTATCTTCTTTTCTGACTGGGCCCAATATCTGATTAACACAACCATAGAATCAAATAGTAGTGTTGAAAACTTTGAACCTTAAGATTTGATTAGTCTATATCTTTTCAGAAACACAACGTGATGCACTGTTTACCTATATCCTCAAGAGACGGAAGAGGAAGGTAACGACCTGGGCTTGAATTTATGATATCAGCCCGGTATTTACCTGATTGTGACTGAGAGGAAAACCAATAAAAATCTCAGCCACGATCGCTGTAACCGGACCAGTCGATTAGCAGCTGTGGAAAGCAATTGACTCGTCGATTAGCCTATCAATTGAAGGGGGGGGAATGATCTATTCATTTGTTTACGTTACCTTATCAACTGAGGACCACAAATGATGCGTTGATTAGTAATATAGAATTAATTTGTTAGCCAATGAGGGACGAATTTCGTGTGTTGATTATCAATAAAGGAAAGCGTTGATTGGCTTATCTGGTTTATGAATTGCAGACAAAAGCTAAGGGGTGACTCGTTTACCAAGAATTGGGAGTCTACGTCGAAATTTAGTTGAAGTGACAATTAGGCATTTTCCGTAATTGATGAAACGTTTCGACACATTTGTTATTATCTATCAAATTCATGATTAATGGTTGTTTCAGTAGTACCAGATTCTTATTTGCAACGCAGCAAATTCTTTTAGAGGCTATGACGTCATTCAACACTATTGAAAAAACAGACTCAACCTTTGATATATATATATATATATATATATATATATATATATTTCTTTAACGAATGCCAAGAACACACGCATTACCTCTTGTATCTCATAAACTTGATGAGCTCCGGAAAGAAAACAAATTTTTAATTCCGTCAATTTATATTTTTTAAAAAAATATTTCTTCCAACCTTTTTCTTCCATATTTCGTTTCATTTTTTTTAACTGTCTTACCTTCCTTAATTTTTATTCCCTCCTGGTTGTTCTGCATATTCTCATTTCTCTTACGCTCTCTCTCTTTTTCCCATTTCGATATTCTCTCCCCTTCGCGTTTAATTTTTTTTTATTTTTATTTTTTTTTATTTCCCTTCACTTACATTCCAATTTTTCTTTTCTGGTTTTCTGATTGAAGTTGTGGGTTTCTGAAGGGAGGAGGAAGAGTCCTTGGGTTGGCTGGCTCCGAGACCAACGCAACCCTGAACTCTTGACCCCTGGCGTTGCAGAACGAACCACAGCACGATTCTTGTAGAAAGCCACACACTCAACCCACAGCAGTCTATGTAGACGCCATGTTAGACATGTCAGACATGTACTATATGTGAGGGATTGAGAAAAATAACTCCCTCTCTCTCCTCTCTCTCTCTCTCTCTCTCTCTCTCTCTCTATATATATATATATATATATATATATATATATATATATATACAAAGTTGCATAAGTAGTCCAGAACAAAAGCATGGAGAAAGATTGTGAGTGTGGGTGGAAGATTTTTGCATATGCACGTCGAATAATAATGTAAACAATGTTGTTCTCTTTGTTTAGAAATATTATGGCAGATTGTAAATAGCATGTCGAATTAATTATTCATAGTGCATATGTGTGTGTGTGTGATGCAATGAAAAATTGGTGGATTTTTTTTTTATTGATGAAGAACGGTAACTTTTTAAAATCAGGATTTAGTGATTTGTTGTTTTATTCAGCTGATAGGGAATTTCGATTTTCAAGGTAAAATTGAATGTGGGGGCCCAATTCACACGAAAAGGGGAGAAGTAGTGTGATGTGAAGTAAAGTGATTGTGTTTTTCCTTTCCTAAATGTATGCATTTAGAGATTTCCCCCCTTCCCCCACTTTGTTCCTAAAATTGTTCCCTGTACCAAGAAAATAAATCTCGTCGCAAAGCAAAATAGCTCAGATATGATATTCAGGTAGTTTTTTCGTTCGTTACCTTTCGAATTGTCGAAATATGTTGACTTTGATAGGCGATCGGCTGAGTGTACCTCAAGGCAGTCGCAAAAATGAGCGTACACACAAGAAAAAAAAATGCAATATCTGCACACTTTCCTTTCTGCACGTTTTTTTCCCCCCCTTCAAAGATAAATTTTGTTTTCCCTAGCAAGTAAGTGCTACCAATTAGGTAACAATTTACTTGCTTTGATACAACAATTAAGAACTATTTTTTTGGTAATAGATACAAGCTAATAGGAAAACAAAATCTATAATTAATGTTTCGTTTTTTTTGTTTTTTTTTTCAGGCTCCTTTCCTGGAAACTAATGGTTCAATTAAAATTTTTTAACATTTTAGTTTCCAGTTTTCTTCTTTATACTAATCATGTATACGAAAGAGTGAAGGAAAAAAAGTCAGAAGCCTTCGAAATGTAGATATGGAGAAGACAACTGAGCACAGAAGATGCTTAATGAGGGAGTGCTGAAGAGAGTACACGAGAAACGAACACTGGAGACAATAATAAAGAGAAAAAGGAAACTGATTACGTCATTGACTGCGCCGAGATGTGCAATTGAAGGTATGGTTTCGGAAGGTAAGGCGGAGCAGACTAAGTAAAGCAGTGAAGCAAGCAAAACATACGGAATAATCATATGGGTTTAATATGGCACCAACTTCCTTTGCTTTATTTTGTTTCAACTTCAGTTCTTAGTGTGCAGTTACATTTATATAGCATTTACATGTCTCCTATTCTATATCAAAGTGTCTTGCAAACACATCAATGATCCTCTCTTTGTTTCTAATAAAACAATTATGTAGAGTTGTATTATTATTTTTATAATGCTTAATTGACATGAAAATTCAAAATAGTTAATCAGCAAGCCCAGGTTTACGTGTATATACGTACTTTAAAAAAAATAGATGAATCTGATTTATAACATGCATTCAAAATAACTTTTTTGTTGCTATAAATTGAAAATATGTATGAAATATTTTGACCAATAATGCACTAACGAGGGAATATTCCCAACTGATCAGCCGATATGAACATGAAATATTTTCATTGTCTTTATTCGAACGTACATATACTGGAAATAACCAGTAGCGAAGCGTGGGGATAGACAGGGTAGACAGCGTCTACCCACTTTTTTTAAAAAAATGCATCATTTATTATTTTGTTTTTACTGGTTTGATTTGATTTAGCCCTTTATCACTGACATAGCAGCTACTTTCATCTTATAATGCATTCTGTTATATGTTTGCAATAAAGCAAATAACATTATACAACCATAATAATCTAAATCATTGCAAACGCTTCTGTTGGCTCAAAAATGGCGGATTAGGTTGTTGGTGCTGTGCATTTTATTATTGAATAGGCATTTTCCTCAAAATTGCTGCCTGTGACAATACACAATGACAATGAAAATTTTGAATTTTTAATTAATTTTATTTCCTAATTTTTTCCCAGTTGTGGTTTTTGGATAGAAAGAGAGGTTTTTCGTTGAGCCAATACTTGAGTGTGTGTTTCTGCTTTCAGTGTAGCCAAATTATAAATTTTGTTACCAAATCCAGGTATTTTGACATTCATTCAACTAATAAATATTCTAACTTTCCCATTGTTAATGTAGAAAAAGTTTTGTGAAGTTTGTATTTTCTGGCCATTTTAATAAATGAATGGTGTTGGGAGAAAACAGGGAATGTCGATATCTAACGATTTTGTACTGTATAACTTACTCTATTGGGGAGAACTGGAACTACAAAACTGTCAAAGAACGAAGGGTTGAAACTCATAAATAATCACAGGAGACAATATTACATATTTGGTGAGCCGTTTAAACATTAAGAAATTAAGGAATTAAAATTTGATTTTCGCAAATCTGCTTTGTGATATTCCTTGAATTTTACCGACACTCTTCAACTACGGACTTCAATACGTCTCGATTCAATTGGCCCCAAATGTCTAAAATACAGAAATATCCATGCCCCAGCCAGGATTCGAACATATTGTGAACTTTATATGTACTTTGATTTTCAGTGTGGAACATCTTGTTAATTTTTGGGGGGGTCATATGGTGCACATTAAGTGTACTTTTTCAGTGTAATAAACAAGAAAATTATTTTGGGGGTCGCTGGTCAGAAGTCGCAGCATGAAAAAGGTTGAGAAACGCTGCATTAAACTGATGTGTACTCGTATAAATAGAATTCATATTAGAAGTTGAAATGTGATTTCATCGGATTTTCACAGTTGCCAACCTGGCGCAAAGTTTTAAATTTTCAAATAGGTTTAAAATTGGGTTACAGGATATTTGACATTTCCTAATGATGATAAACACCGTATGTAAAGGATAGAATCGAGAGTTACAAGTATGAATATTAAAAATGTAGATTTGGAATATTTCACCTGGCATATTATTGCAACACTGCCTTCTGTACTTCATGTACTATTATGTTTATCATCCCTCGGAAATACCAAATATCAAGTAAACCAACGATACTATTTGAAAATTTGAAACCATACCAGTATTGGGAACACTGTCAACCGATGAATTCACATTTCTGTTTCAAATGCAGGGTGTTCCAGAAAAAAACAAGAATATTTACATATGGTTCGAATTATGAGATACACAAGCAACTCGGGTAGCCGAGCTGTCTGCGGCCTGCGGTAGGCCATCGGTTCGAAGGTCCCTGGGTCGAGTCCCGGAAGGGGCATGGGTGTGGATTTTAACAGCTAAAGGCGAAGTCCAAAGTTACTAGACTGGTCCATATAAAACATAAAGTTTTTTTTAAAAACAAACAAGCAACTTAACAGTGATATCCCAAGCAATTTCAATGAAATACCATTTGAAACACAGTTATTTTAATATGTGTCCATATTTTTATTACTCGGCCTTACACAAGTGTGTGGTGACTCCGTTTCGATCATTTCTTGTGCCGTGTGGGCTTTGTGATAAACAAACGCCGTGTTTATAGGTTTTCTGGAGAGTCCGCTGTTTCCTCCTATACTTTCTTAACTCCACCAGCTCTCATCATCATCCATTCGGCCTGAGCTAAAGTTGCCTAAAGACTGGCAATAAAGTTCAATTCAATTCGTGCTAGATCAATATGTCGTTAATAAAGGGTTAGTCACTTTAACCTGTCACCGAATGTGACAATGACGAATTGTTACATTGTAAACAATTAAAGTGTTCAGCGAAAGACTATAGGCTAACCCACCATTTTAACTTTCTGAGAAAAGAAAGCGAACAACAACAAGCTGCGAAGGACACCAAACAGGGCCGGATTTATGCTTCTAGACGCCCTAGGCCTATGACTTCCAGCGCCCACTCCCTTTTCCAACCCGTTCCTTTCATCTTCTCACCTTCACATTATGACCAATGACTCTACTCCGTCCGCTCGCCATCTAATAATAACAATAATATAATTACTTAATTATTCTAATGTGGTTATTTACCAAAAAATGGTTCAATAATATTATTAATAATAAAATTAATCCATTAATAAAACAACCCTACCCGTCAATACGTCGTTCCTAAAAACTAGCAACTTCAGAGTTACAAAATCTCTAGGAATTGACAAAAGCGACACTACAAAATCATTAGCTACGTTCAATAAGTGGGCATTTCCCTGAATGTTAAAACCCATCTGCGGGAATATTTATCTCCTGAAGATATAAGGTCAAGTTAGGGAGAAGAAAAATAATGCAAGAACTTTTTAAAGACCTACTTTTCTTAAACAATTCCTACTAAAAATTAAAAAAATTATTTTGTTTATGCATGAATAAAAAGAAAAGCATGAGGCGCACCTCTCATAAACACTCACTTTATAAATTCTTGAATTGGTGCGTCTCAAGCGCTTCTTTTTAGTCATGTATAACCTTTTTTTAGTACGAATTGTTTAAGGAAAGTATGCTTTCAAAAGATTTTTCGTTTCGTGTGGTGAAACTGAAGGAAACTATGGAAAACCTCCGCCAGGACAGTCGGCAGCAGAATTAGAACGTACCCATTGTAAACTGCGCTCCTGTGAAAGTTGCGCCCCTAGGCCAGTGTCTATTGGGCCTAGTGGTAAATCTGTCCCGGGACACCAACTGTCTTCATACAATGACTTATTCCGCACTCCACGGTCAAGCCACAATAACCAGTGGTTCGGGAAAAAGTCAGTAGATGGCAATAGTCTGCTATTTCGTCTAAAGCTCAATTTTGACCAGGGTGTGGGTTAATCTAGTCTCTCGCTGAAACCTTCAGTTTTCAGAAACATGTCCCAATTTGAAATTGATTTTTTTATAGACTTTAGGCATCTATGACTCAGGCCGGAATAGGATATGGGAAAGGATGATGAAAGTAGTCGGTCAGGACCCAAGTTGAAGGTGCCATTCAGGCATCTGCCTAGTGTGTCAGTATGTTCGAACCCCAGATCCATTGATCCCTTTACCAACTGAGCTACGACCGCTGCCACGAAAAGGACAGAAAACACAGCTGCATGGAAATTTGCGTTAGGTCGAATAAACAAGCCATGGACATGTATGATTACTTGGGTTGTAGTGTTGTCTTGCATGTGTATCCCATATAATAGTCCGATAGTAATCACATGAAAATAGGTATAGGCCCTATGCTTTTTGGAACACTCTGTACGTATCCTATTGTTACAAATTAACTTTCAAATGCGTAATTTTACTCTAATATGTCGTTTAGCGAGAAACAAATATTGAGTTTGTTTAACCATTGTAAATAAGACAATTTTGGACTCGAAATTGGATCGCCCTGTATCTAAAAAAAAATGAAGCAGATTTCGACTCGAAGTTTGACACCATAATTTTGCACCACCCTGTATTATTTTACTTCACTCACCATATTTTAACCCCCTTTTCAGAGTACAAAAATACATTTGAATTGCAACCTTTTGACTTGATGCTTGTTACATAAACCACTCATTCTCGATATGAATGATTTATATAGGATCTTGGTTCTCGCCTTCAACTCAGTAGAATGTGCCTAATATTATTTTCGAGTTGCGTTTTTTCCAAACAAAAACACTTTCAAACTTAAATCTATGCATAAGAGTAATAAGTTCCCCACTAGTGCATAACGTTGATATTAGGTTGATATCACGTTGATAGGTTGATTTAACGTTGATATCAAGTTGAGTGTCATGTATTAACTATTAAACATTTAAATAATGTGTACTTGTTGAATAAGCCGTTAGAATGAGGCGGACATTCAACGGTGTTTACGTAAAAATCAACCTTTTTTTGTTACGATGTGTGTTCCAATATATGTATGTTAAAATTACTCATTAATGATACGTATATTGGATATAGTTTAGTTTTGATATACACTAATATGTTTAAAAAACAATTATACTGGATAGATTTAGAAATTACTAATTATGAAATTCACATGCACAGACTGAAAGAGGCAGAGACAGACATACAGGTAGACACACAAACACACATACACACAGCAAAAGAGAGAGAGAGAGAGGAAAGGAAACAGACAATGATAAAATTCCAAGATAATTTTAAGATAAACCTACACTATCTTTAAATTTTAATAAAGAGGGTCAATGTGAGCAACAGACAGCTCATTTCTTAGAAGATAATCTTGATTGATTCATATAATTATTCAATATTTCACGAACAGAAGGTTAAATATTACTACTAGTACTCTCTCTCTCTCTCTCTCTCTCTCTCTTTCTCTTTCGCACACACACACACACACACACCATCACACACAAACGGCTGTTTGTATCAAAGAATTAACAATACAGCTTAAATCAGCTTTTAATGGATACATTTTTTTTTAAACAATTTCTGAAGAAAATTACCAAGTCATTAAGAATATTAATTGTTCTTATTGCACATATACAATTAAGGAGTGGGCAAGCGCAGAGAAGGGGTGGGTTTTCACCGTCCTAATTTCCCTTTTCTAGATTCTTTGTTTCTCCCCACTTTTTCTTTCAAGTCTCCATCTCCTTCCTCTACATCAAAACTTATGTCGGCACGGTGAACACATATTATAGTCAGTAACTAGTAATTAGTTTTGTTTCGTCTAAAATAACACAATCAATGAAAACCTGATATACCGTACTACATATAAGCAGAATGTTCTTCATCAATTTACACTGATGAGTGATTACATTCACGATAAATGGTAATTGGTTGGTGTATTACACTCGAAAATAGAATTTATGTATGTAGGCATAGGCCTATATAGAGAGAAATATGTGTTTCTTTAGTTAATAAAAGGGTTTGTTACTTAATGTGTCGAAAGCTGTTAGGTCCAACTATTGTCCTTAATGACAATCAACTTTGAATATCAAATACGAGAAGAAAAAAAAAAGTTCGAAGTTTTTACAGTGTATGGGAAGCACTTACACGTTGCTATTGTAAGGGAACCAGAGGGACCCCATGTGGATTCCCACCCCCTGATCCATCGGGACTAGTTTTTTCTTATTTTTAGGATCTAATTAAATTTATAGTGATGTTCCCAAGAAAGATAACTTGTTTGGAGACCATAATGGCGGCTATTTTTGGTCAAAAGTCTCATTTTTGCAATATATTTCAGCGAAGCACCACGTATACCCCCCCACCTGATCATTCGGGACCATTTCTTTTTTCTGTGATTCAAGAAAACTTGGACCGATGTACTTGCACCCTTAAACTTTCGGGACCAATTTTATACTATTCCTTATGGTATAAATAAATTTTTCAGCGATGTTCCCCAAAACTAAAAATTGACATTTTACCAAAATGGCAGCCAGTTTTTGGTTCAAAATTTGTCAAAAACGTATTTTGTTTCTTCTTCTTCTTCTATTTTTTTTTTTTTAAAAAAGGCACTTCAGTTGAGAGAAAAATATTTAAAACTTCACTTAGAATTCAAACCCGACACTATTATGTTATTGCCTTGGCCCAAAAGAAATGGTAATTATACGATAAGCGCCCCCCGAAACTGGGAGCCTGAACCCCCAAACACGGGCAACAAGAAATGGAAGCTTATAAAGTAGGTCGTATATGAAGTGCCAAATGAAATGATTTTTCGGACTGAATATCAATATGAGTTATTTTCTTTAGAAAATGATTTTAGGGATTCCAAAATTTTAGCAAAAACAAAATGGAGGAAATTTTTGTTTGAAAATTAATCAAAAACGTTTTTGTGTCTTTTTTGAATGAAAACAAACACTCGTGTTGGGACAAAAAAAAAATAAAAACAGGCACTTGTTTTGACCTAGAGAAATCATAATTATACAATAATCCTCCCCCGAAATTGGGGACCTGGAGGCCCAATAAGGAGGCATTGAAAAATGAAGTTCTTTTTTAAGTGAGTCAATCATATTATGGTGTATAAAATTAAAAGATTTTCCGACTGAATATAAATATATAATTTATTTTTTCAGAAAATGGTTTCAGAGATTCAAAGTTTATAATAAAATGAAACTGCTAAAATAAAAACAAAAAATCGCTGCTTGTTTTTCTCTTTAAGCGGTTTCATTTTTGTTATAAATTTCGAACCTCTAAAATCTTTTTCTGAATAAAATAATTCATATTCTGTTGGAAATTCACTCATTTTATACCCCATCTGACGTACTCATAAACTTCATCTTTCAGGCCTCTAGGTTCACAACCCCCTTTCCGGGCCTCGAGTTTCCCAATTTTTTGGGAGCCGTTATCGCATAATTACCATTTCTTTAGGTCAAAACAAGAAACGCAGTGCCGATTTCGAAGTTTTGGTGAATTTTATTTTTTCCTTCAACATAAGGACTTTCATTTATAACACAGCAAAAAAAAGTGTCAAA
>JAGDQP010002538.1:5377-58801 GCA_022664845.1 Lepisma saccharinum
CTCATGGGGATGGAATCATATCACGTCGAGCGCTACTTTTCTAAAAATACTTCCATATGGAATGGAAGTTAATGTACAGAATTTCGAATACTTGAAAACCCCGAACTCTAAATTTCGCTTTACATTTGGTACTTCATGGCGGTTAATGGTAACATTCTACTACATGGGCCTGAAAAGATCGCACTGCCGTTTCTGCGAAGTGCTCCATGTCAGAAAAAGCTTAGAAAGCTACGAATAAACATTTAAATAAATCATATAAGAAGCATCACTCCCAAAAAGTAGGATTCTGACTACTTCAACGATGAAGAGTAAAGCAGTATTCCATTTGCCGGGGGCATGCCAGGGATTTTCCCTGGTGTGTGAGGTTTCCATCCCCGGTTGTTAATTCCGAATATCATTCCAACCAGGGATAATATTTTTGTATTTCTACCCGAGCAGATAGTAGCTTGAAACTTACCATCAAATCAATAGCTTTAGAATCCCTTCCTTCGTAATTTATAAGAAATCGTACGCTGAACGAAAGTATTAATTTTACCAAATGAAATTCACAATGAAAATAGGTATACTGTATATTTATTTTTGCGTACTCTTTAGGAGTAGTAAGTTCTCATTATACAAAACAACAAACCATTCGAAACTTTTAAAACTTGACTTCAGATTCGTAATCTGTTTCCTCGAAAGCTTTTATATGCCGATATTCACAAATTTACGTCGTATTTGAAAGAATTTTGAAACCCGCCCTTTTTTTTAAGGGTGTTTGCGATCACAGTGTAGTTATAAGCCTGCTCAAGTTCTGCACAGATTTGAGGACCGAATTCTACATTTAACCGTTAGTGTCACTGAGCACACTGCTAAATATTTAATTCTGTAAGGTACGGTAAAATGAATTTTATGGGTGGTAACACCACTATGGCTTGCGCCCGTCCCGATACGAGGAAGCCCCTTATCTTTGTCACGTGTAAACTTAGCTGATAAGAATAAAAAAAATAAAATCATAGAAAAGCTGAAGATGTAAAAGGTCTTCAGAAACAGATTACAGGTGTAAATGGCTAGTAGAACGATTAATAAAAACTGAGTCTTTAGTGTAACAAGCTAAAAACGAGAAGGCTGTGAATGGGCCTTCGCAAGATAAAAGAATACAGCATAAAACTTAACAGTTAAAGGGAATAATCATCTCAACTTGTCTCTCGAACATATATAAAAGAATCTCTGCAACATATCTTGTTCATCCCCAACAATGACTCCACGTGATTGGGGATGCTACAACGCCGTCTGAGATGACTACATCCTGGACAATCAAAAAGAATGTGACGAATACTTAAAGCTACATTGCTATTATTACAATGCGGTGGACCCAAACGTCGCAAGAGAAGATATTCGTGCGTCAGGTGACTGTGTCCCACACGTAAGCGACACAAAAGCATCTATTCACGCCTACTATCTCAAGACGACTTCCATGGAGCAACAGCCGCCTTAATGCTATTACCAGCAACGTCATCCCATCGTCGCTGCCGTTCATTCCATGTAACCTGTATATAATAAATATATCAACATGTCCTGAAATGGGACATGCTGAATGCCAATGTTAGCTCCTAAAGAAGCCTCTCAAGTGACTTCGTATGCCAATTCATTACCATGGATACCAACATGACTTGGTATCCAGGAAAGACAACTTCACCACCAGCAGAGTAGATGGTTGTGTGTCAGTGCCAGGTCCAGAAATTTTCCTATGGAGGGCAAAGTTAAATTTTGCCGTCCTTTACATCGTTTTTTTTATTATTGGCCGACACGACACGACTGGCCGACGCCACGGCCACAACATTGTTTCACATCACGTAGTGTACTTTTGTTATCTCTGAAGCCTGTCGTGGAATCGCTATTACTAACTCAAGTCAGGCAGCAGACCCGCCTGTTTGACTTGAATCGCTGTTTTGAATTTTAAAGATGAAGATAACATAAAAAATGTCTTAGCGCGCTGGTATAGAAACTTTGAACACGTTTAGGTCAATTTGAATTTAATAGGCAATTTTACTTCCTTTTTTAGGAGCTTTCATTTTTATTTTTAGCTGTTTGCCGCCCCTAAACGTGCCGACCGGGGCGCTTGCCCCCTTTACCCTCCAGATCCGGCACTGGTGTGTGTCTTAGATAGGATATCTTGCATGAGCAGATGCTTGGAATACATATTTTCGAGGCTTTGAACAACACTGAGCAAATCACAAGGATACAGTTCAAACCACGAACAAGACTAAAATCCAAAACCTTTCGAAGAACATATAGCTCAGAAGTAAAAATAGTGGCTTTGTGATTAAGACAAAATAGGCTGGCTACCCCATCTATAACAAACGCGCATCCAACAGATGCATCTGATTTGGACCTATCTGTAATCATAGAGATGTGTATATAGTCATTTGCTGAATAGAGAGAGATGAAAAAAATCATTCTCTTTTTCCAAGGTCAACGCGACGTACTATCCGACCTCCAATCATGGAGAAGAAACAAATATTTTTATAACAGACTGCAGAAATAGTACTGTGAAAATTTTCAGTAGGTGCTTATCATTTTGTTCCCGTGAGTAGCTCATATATTACCAGAAAAGGTAAAGTGTTTACGTCAAACAGAATTTTTCTTTAATTTATTCTTAGAAATTTTGCAGTACCGGTATCACGTACACTGTATTTCTTAGTTTTCTTGTTCTGACAGGATAGATCTTGACCTTCGAAGTAAATGTTATCATCACTGATAATACTATTGGCCTGACCACTTGGATGAGTACGGAAACTGCTGACGAGGATAAGAGCAAATGCAAACCAGCTACAATAATAGGTTACTGGGTAAAGTAGGCAAGGGTTTCACAGCAGAGCCACAAACGGTTAAAGCTCTCTTAAACAAAAGAGAAAGAGAGAAAGAAAGAAAAAGAAAGAGAGAGAGAAAGAGACCCTTTGAAGCCCTATTGAACAGTATCCATACGCTTCTACTTTCAAGAATAAATGAACAACTAACATAAAATTTTGAAAACCGATCAAGAAAATGAAGCTATTCTTGACCGACCATACTTGAAGCTCTTTCTATTAGCCAAGAAGTTTGAAGGTACTTAAATCAATGTCATTGTCTGTTATCAAATACCTCCCAACGCAACAAAAAATATCTTCGAAATTTCGAATTCTCTAACACTCGCATATACATATACCCGTGAAAGTATTCGGACAAGCAGTAATTCTATGAATTGTACTTTAACAGAAGTCATGCTACACAACAGAAAAAATATTTTTAAATTGGGTAAAAATAAAGGCAGTATACATTAAAAAAAATAAAAAAAGACGTCCACATAGAACATAAACTAATCTGGACACACTAAGAACAGCGATTACATAAAAAAAAAAAAAAAACCCTAAGACATTTTGAAATTAAAAACAGAGCCAAGAGAAAGCAATTTTATCAACCTTCACACGAAATTTCTCGTGTCTTCAGGTTATTTTGGCCCCTTCTTCACTTATTCTCTCCTTGAATTTGAAACTGGATTTATTGATGGCCGGCCTTTAGGTAACGTTGGCTTAGGCTGATTGGTACATCGTGTAGGGAGATGTTGGAAGCCGACCAGGGCTTGATTTGAAGTTGCCACACCGAAATATGTTTGGTGTGACGGAGGAAATATCCTGGAAAAAACCTTGGTCAAGACAAGCGGCCGTTGGAATCGTTCCCAAGACATTTCGATTGCTAAGCCAACGCTCCACGTATTGAGCTACGGTCACTGGGTTTTCACTCTGTGATGCTCATTAGAAAGAATGGGTGTTTTCCTTATCTCTGACTCCAATTTATCCAATATATATTCAGCATTCATATCAGCACACTGAGGAGAAGTGAGAGGAGTGAGGACGCCCAAGATCCGAAGTCCGCGATGTTACCGCCTGGATCTTGAGGACTGGGTGTTCGAGGTTCCGACCAGCAATTGTTCTAATCATTCTACGGTACAATTACCTGTAATTATCTTGCATTTTGTTGTAAATATCTTGCACAAGAAAAAAATAAAGCAGAGTTTCGCAGTGCGCGCTAGTGTAATGATACTGTGTCGTCACATTATAGCCTGGGATGGCCAAACGGATCCAGATATCCAGGTCTAGATCTGTCTGGGGCACGGATGCATCATCGTAGTCTTTCCTAATTCGTACGTATTTTGGGGGATTTTTTTTCGGCTACCAAACGATAAGTATTCATGTTTTTTTTGTTTGTTTTTTTAAAACTCTTTGTTTTGGAGTGTTGAGTGAGGTTGAGGGGGAGAACATGATCAGAGATAGAGAGAAAAGAAATTGTTGAGTTGTACAATGATTGCAAGACTAGTTAAAAATATTGCGTTGTTAAAAGGAAAGAACAAAAGCATGTCCTCCCCTGCCTTTTAAGCGTGCAGGGATGTAAAAATAAATTTTCAGCTGCCGCATATGCCAGGCATTTTGTGATAATGCCGTGAACGAACGCATTGCCAGGCATTGGTTCCAGAACTTCCGTTCGGGAGATGTGAGCCTTGCTGATGAACCTCGCAGTGGACGACCACATGTGTTGGATGACGAGGCCCTGAAACCAGCCATCGAGGAGGACAGTGGTCTAACGTGTGATGAACTTGCAGAAAGGTTCCATGTTTTTGCTGAATCAGTCAGACAGCCTGTTTGTCCTTGCAAATTCGGCACCTGAACATAACCATATTTGATCACTTGCTCACTTGTGACGAAAAGTGGGTCCTCTATGACACTCCCAAGCGTACCAGGCATTTGTTGTCGCCACATAACCCTGTTCCTCACACCTCAAGACCACCTCTGCACCCACAAAAGGTTATGCTCTCTGTATGGTGGACTTGTCGCCAAGTGGAGAGTTACGAGCTCCTTACACCCGATGAGACCATCACTGCTGACCTCTACTCACAGCAGTTGCAAAGGGTGCACCGTGCACTGCGGCAGATGGAGCCGGTATTGGTGAATCGCAAGGGTGTGGTGTGCACGACAATGCCAAGCCAGATGTGGCAAAGAGGACCCGGGAGACCCTTCAGCAATTTGGCTGCGTGACACTACGCCATGCACCATATTCACCGGACCTTGCGCCATCTGTTTCACTTCCTCGATAACCACCTCCGTGGGAGATCCTTCGCCAATGAGGGAGACCTGCAGAACTCGCTCACAGACTTCTTTGCCTCGAAGACCGCCGACATTTATCACCAGGATATTGTGCAGCTGAAGGAACGTTGTTGCAAAAGGTGTTGGATGCTGATGGAGCTTACTTCGAAACCTAAAGGTACGTACCGTCCACTGTATTGCTTTGTTTATCACTGCTCTAGAACGGCAAAAACTATTTTGGTTACCCTATATAAGTTAGTAACTAAAGTGAACAGATGGTATTGTTACAGGTTGTTTCTAACTTGAACGTAAATTTAAAAAAAGAAGAAAGAAAATATTTCAGACTGAAATTATTAAATGATAGAAAGTTAAATATTTTAAATAAGAGAACTGAAAGCGACAAATCAGCGTCCCTCTTGACTATTAGGCCGGACACCGGACTATCGAAAGCAGGACAATTGGGCACCCTAGACGTGTTGTAACGTGACTTTTAGTTTCTGAATAGTGAAAAAATGATCCAAATATAGTTTATTGTACTGTTTACAAACGGCTTTCTTACTGATCATGAAAGCAACATAAAATTACACACAAACTAAAAATCAGTTTCTTTTTTGGATCAATTTTGCTTCTATGAAAAAGCAGTATTTATTCAATTAGCAGAAACAAAATTGTCATTTTACATGCCAAGAATTAGGTTAATCATATTGTTTCTTATGCTACAAGTTTTTTCCTTTAAATCTGATAACCCTACACTTGACCCATGTTAGCAAGATTTTTACTTCAAAATGACGGATCAAAATTACCATTACAGGGCTCCATGAAATATGTTGTACATACAGAACTCAAGTTAAACACCGTTATGATATTTACTTTAAAAGTATCAACGGTAGATCGTGGTTCTGCTTACAACTAGTCGAAGGCAGACAATCGAAATCTCCCTCAGTGACGAACGAAGTAGTGCGATGTGAGACACTGTGTGTGCATATATGCATCTGAAAACATCCCGGTTCAAACTATGTAGAATTGGCAAAAGTTATATATATATAAAAAAAAAAAGTGCTGGAAACTGTGTGTGAAAGCGGGATGCCACGAAACTAACTAACAACACAAACGTTCTACCACATAAAAACAAAAAAGGAAGAACGCCTTCTGTTTGTGGTCTACTTCAACTGGTTTTCAATGAAGTCAACATAGGACTGCATTTTGTTAAAAGAATAAAGTAAATAAGTACACGTACTACGATATGGCAATAAAAAACAAAACAAAAAAAAAAACTATTTATGAATGGTTATTGGTTACAAGAATTGAAGACAATATTATTAATAGGATTTATACTATGCGTTTAATGCAGCCATGACCAGGGATCGAACCAGTATACTTGAACACATACAAACAACGCTATTCACTCATTATCAACTACTGAATTCTATTTTGTAAACTATAGAATGTGTCGTGACTTTGGGCTGGACACTAATTTCAGAAACAGAACCAGCCACAACAAGTTTAAAACCAAATACTGAAAGATCCGTACGCGATCGTTTTCCTGTCTTTTCTTTTTCTTAGAATTAGCAGAATTCTTTCGATTACTTACGCGTTTGAAGTAGTCATTTAATGAGTCATCAAAAGTGAATCAAACCCAGACTTAACTTCCCTCAATGTCAATCATTTAATTTACTTATTGCCTTTAAGTTACATTAACAACGAAATTAGTTCCTTGGCTGCCTCTGGCATCCTAGAAGGTCTCGAATTTTAGGGTCGTGTCCCGGTGAAAGAAACATGGAATGTCCTGAATTTTCATCATAAAGGGCTATATAGCTTAATTTGACAGGGACATTTGAAGTAAATCTGACATAACATTGTTTCGATGTTTGACAAAAATGTGTGGGTAACGATTATTTATTGTAATTTAAATATTTTTGGAGAAACAAATTTTAAAAAATAGGGTTCATATGCATAAGTCAATATTATTCAAGCTTTAAATTTACCTTGTAAAGAGGTACTTACCTTGTTCCTACTAATTTTAAAGTTACTACTTTTTATTTTATTTTAATTAAAACAGGCTGACAAACCTTATACACTTGACTACTGTAAAAAATACACAGCAAGCGTATTTAAAGCTCCCTGGTTTGTTCCTGGGTTTCAGCACCAACGCTTGCTTGCTGTTTTCACAATAAAGTCAAGTGTATAAGCCTAGTCAGCCAGTTTTAATTAAATTACGAATTCATACAAGGCCTCAATATTTCTTTTATTTTCGAAGTCGAGGCATTTTTTTTTTAATAGAAAGCAACTTTAAGCTAGTCCTAAATTGCCTGAATGTAAAGTTCTTGGGTTGATTCTCAAACAAGAGTAATGAGTCTATTAGATCGTAAGTTCTGTCCCGAATTTTGACAGAAAATATGGTTACCGTAATTACCTACTTTTCCTAATTATCCTTTCAAGCTGAAAAGGAGCTTGTCACCACAACCCATCAATTTTCAATTTCCGAAACTGACCTGATGCAAGCGGAAACTACAATTTTAGAATTAAAAGCTTAGAGATAACTGAATTCTATGTAACGTAACGAAGAACTCTTGAGAAATTGTTTTCAGAAGAACAAATTTGGTATTACAAATTTGGTTGCACAGCTTCGGAGCTACAGGGTGCCGAAAGCGTGGGAAAATGAACTTCACAGCTTGATATTTCTACATGACAGAGTAGAGAGGCATGGTACCGTCAACAACTTTAAATGCATTACACCAAAATGCATATTTTAAAATTCCACCATGGGATCTAGTGAGAGAATTTCCTGAGCACTAGATAAATCGCTGTGGAAGTGTTTAGAGACCCCCGCGAAGCCTAGACTTGACACAACTTCTATCTTTCGGGGCACTTAAAAGCCATGGTTTAAGCAAAGAAGAACGTTGATATCCAAAATAAGGAATGCTTGTCACCTGATTGACCCTAATATCATCAACAGAGTAAAGAACTTTGGTAAACTTTATTTTTATATGGGCCAGTCTAGAAACTTTGAACTTCGGCCCGTCACGATTCACCTTTAGTTGAAAAAATCCACACCCATGTCGGGACTCGAACCCGGGACCTTCAGCCGATGGCCTATCGCCGCAGATCGCTCGACCACCCGGCCGGCTAATCAGCAGAGTGTTCACACAATGGCAACATGAACTAGATCTGTCTGTTATGAATAACAGGGGTCATTTCGAACATGTTCTATAAAGGTTAATGTGATTCAAGACTTTTGGGACACCCAGTAGATTCAACTTGGTTAGGAAACTTCGGGTCATAAAACCCTGGAAGGACATCGATCATTTTTATTCGCGAACTACTCCACGTTCAACATTTCGTGAAGTCGCCTACATTGGCTTTTAAATCGAAAGGGTGTTCATTCACAGCGAATCAGATGTAAGTATTCGCGACGCAACGTTGTCAGACTCCCATCTCTCCTCCTATTGTTCCCCATACTCTCTTCCTTCCTCGGGAATACCAATATGTGATGGAGGCATACACCTGGATAAAGCTGGAGAGAGTTACAGGGCTCCTCACGGGCTATCATACTACCACTGGTGAACTTGACTCACTCTCACACACGTACATGCAAGAGTGCACACCCGCTCCCAATGAATTAAATCCACGTTCCAAACACGATTACATTTACCTGCAAATACTGCTCCGATTATTCTCAATGAAATAAGTAAAAACAAAGTTTAGTGTTTGGTTTTCCACCCACGCCTCCTCGCTAACTTTCAAAGCGGCAGCACTGAACATACGCGGGTGTCCACGATTGTTTATTTGGTCAGGGAGGGGGGTAGAGAAGAAGAGTATATTTTGTGGATACCTGTGCTCCCATCGATCGTTTCCATGGTGCTGAAACTTTACAGCCGTGTTAACAACTCGTCTAGTCTGGAATCAGGTCCAGACGTCTGGGATGTACGTGGTGGTTTCAGCTTCACTCATCAACTGCTTTATAGCGAAGCAAAACCAAAGATTGGCTACCCTCTGTGGAGAAAAAAAAGTCTCTTTTCAGAGGAGAGGGGTATTACGAATTCAATGGAAAAACTAATATTCCGAGAAAGTGACATTTGTTTTCCGGACCTCCAATATTTCTTTAAACGTTATAAGTGTTTAACATTTTGGACTCTCTTTAACATTAACTTACAATTGACAATGCTTTTCATCTGAGTCAAACTTAATACTTTTTTTTTTAAGCATATACCTATTGATCTATCGTGGAGCCGTACTTTGCACAAAACACAAAGGACAGATGGATTAGTAAATTTTTGAGCAACTGTGAATACTCGAAATGTCCATGCTCAGACCTGGAACAAAAACACTCTCATGCAGTTTCCGTGGTCCAACAGGTAATAAAGATCACCACGAAAATTGCTCATTCCGGCCATTCTGGACTGACTTCCATCCAGTTCGACCAGATGAATGTTCGGTACATGTAACACAAGGCCTGGCCGCTACCTTCCCAACCATTTCTCCAGATATTTGAAAATGGCTATTTTCACTTGTTTATCTCACCACACTATTTTTTCTTCTTCCAATATCTTCTTTAAAAACGAAAATTTCTTTTCTGTGAGTGTTGTGTCCTTTTCGTAGTACGAATAATTTTCCAAGACAGGATTTCCAGTTCTGCATAGGTGTGACCTACACCCGGGTTTGAATACCAGACGAGTGCGAATGCATACACGAACACGTGATGCTACACACCAAGCGATCATGGCTCAGTGGTTCAGCATTCAGGAGGTCGTGGGTTTAATCCCATTTGTTTTCCCTGTCACACTTGGCAAATGCCGGGATTGTACCTTCAACTTAGACCCTGACCGACACCTTCCCCTCCCCTATCTTGGCCTGAGCCTTAGGTGCCTAAAAGCCATAAATAAAATAAATTCACGAAGCTACTCGCCATCACTAAAATTATCCTCCACCACTTCATTCTTCCTCCACAATAGCTCTTTTCGTTCCATCTAACATGTTCAAAATTGCTGTTATTAAATGTTCGTCTTTGTATGCAAACTGACCAAACGCCAGATCACGGTAAAAAAAATTCGTAACTAAATATAGTTATGTTAATAATTCCGTGCTAGAATTTTCATTTATTTTCTATCTTCTGTCTTCAAACTGAGGAAAGCCGATTTTCCACTAAAGCCCGAAATGTGGCGCGGAAATTTCGATCACGACTAACTTTCAGCTGCTACTTTTTACGATATCATGGAGTCATAATAACATATAATGAAGTCCACATCGACAAAATGTGTGCAATAAAAGAACGTAAGCATGCCGCAGATAGCCTCTGAACTATTGCCACATAAGTTCTGTCTGATTTCTTACTGCAAATTCAACTTCTAGTAGTTTTCATATTTATTGATACCTTATTACACGAACCGCTAATGTCCGAAAATGATCTGCCATGGAATGATGCTTCCATTCATTTTCTTTCTTCATACTACAGGGTATAGCATAAATTATGAACTCGGTATTCCACACCACGTTCTTGTTATGAAATATAGCTCTGTACACGGAGAAATTTTGGAGCCATTAACTATTAAACATTCATCATAATGAGCCTCGCTTGAAAGAGAGAGAGAGAGAAAAAACTTGAAATTGTTAATGCCATATCTCAAAAGTACCTTTACATACACTACAGGGTATACTTCAGTGTGTTCTCTTCACCACTGGTTACCTAACTTTTGGATATCCTTCGTCCCCACTTTCGGTATATTTATCCGAAAGCTGAACACCAAAACCGAGGTCATTAAATCTCCTCATAGCAAATACTTCGATTGATCTTATTGTTAATAGGAGTTCGACTTATCTATCCGGATTCTGACTATAACTGGTTAAAAGTGGTTAGATTCTGGTCCAGGAGAGCAATCACACTGAAGCAGCCAATAATGTATAGAAAACGGCATTCGTCTAAATATAAAATATTACTTCGTACACATTCTGACTTTGACGCTGTAGCAAATGATGATTAAATTATAGTCGACTTTGGAGAATAATACAAGTCAAAACGGCAGACAGTCAACATATAAACAGTTCGCGAAGACACTGAATGAAAATTTCTAGCAGAAATCCTGAACAATTTGCTATGTTTCTTGAATTTCGAGCGCACAAAGTATTTGTAATAAATGAATGCGGAAACAGATCAACATAATAATCCCTACATATATTCTTTTTCATTGATGGACTTGCATAGTACCTAAAGGCCTAGTCACTGTGTTCCAAGATCAAAATGGCCCTTCAAGCTACCATTCCTGTATTCGCCTGGTATGGCGAAAACTCTCAAACCAGTAACCGTTCAGGGATAAAAAAAAAATCCTGTCACACACTTCGTCCTTCAAGATCGACGTGAATTTAATTTAAATTAAAACGCAACACTGAATGCATAATTCAAGTGAACTGAATTGCATTTATACCTTTAGGCATATTTGGGTCATAGTAAAACTTTACTTTTTTATTTTTATATGGGCCAGTCTAGTAACTTTGGACTTCGGCCCGTCACGATTCGCCCTTTAGCTGTTAAAATCCACATCCATGCCCCTGCCGGGACACGAACCCGGGACCTTCGAGCAGATGGCCTACCGCCGCAGACCGCTCGGCCGGCTTGGGTCATAGTATAACCTCGCCTGAAAGGGGATATAGTCCAACCAGATTTATCAGTAGTGCGGAACGTATTACCTCTCCAATGAGATTTTCGGTACGTGAACTTCATCTGTGCTGAAACTTTGTGCATCATTTTAGGAATTACTGACTTCCACCTGTCGCGATTCTCCAAAAAGTATTAGGCCCAAGCCTGGTTCGAACACAGAACTTGGTTAATTCAGCAAGCTCTATGGACATATGCATGCTCCCGTCACTTGCTTTACGTGTCAAATAATAACGTTCAATTTTAAAACTTTGAGCTGCAATAGCATCTAGTCTGAGGAATTACATACCTTGGCGAGATGGTGCTGGTCCAAACTTTGGTCACATACACCGAAGCGAGGTTTCTGGAGATAGTTGCCTCAGTCCCATCCAGGTAATTTGGGAATGACACGTAAAACAGAGTACCTGGTTGTTCACAGGCAGTTTTTTCCCGGCTTTTACTCGCCAAGAGACGTAATCCCTCAGCTTTCAAACGGATGTAGACTTATTGGTACCATTATAGTACACAAATGTAACTAACAACTGCAGTTTTTTTTATTGGAAAACAGCTTATACCAACGATGTGACCTTTTCTGAGAGATACACAACTCACTACGCAGATTTTAACTGTCTATACTAGAATAGGCAGAAACATTGGGGTATACTTATTACTGGCAGCAGGTTTTTAAGTTCACACCTTTATTTATTTTAATAGCAATGTTTTTTTAACGAAATAGGATTGCTTAAAAAACTGAATAGACTTCTTGGTAAATCTCTCAGTGAATGGCGACAGAACGTCTAGCATCTTCGGCCAAACAACTCGACTACAGCCATCATGATGTCATCAGAAAACAAGCTAGACTGAATGAAGGCCAACAAACGTTCCAGCGACCAGGTCGAGGCCTCCAAACTTGGCTCACAAGATCACGAACAAAGATGTTGCGTCACAGTAACAAGAGAGAGAGAGAGATGAAACATTCCGACTGATTCCAACAGAAAAAAAAAGAACAAATTATTTTTCTCTTCTCAAACATGCGTACGTGTTAGAAATACAAGTTAGACAATTTCGCTGCTCGACAAGTTTCAGACAGGTACACATTTTAGCCACAAAACCTACGGATTTACAGAAATAATTGTGAACTTACAATGTAGTCTGACATTCATAATATACGGTACAGCGACCACTGATCTAGACATGCCTCTCTCCTTAGATCTAATTAAAAGTGTTGCTAAGAGAGAAAATTGACTTAGCGACAGCGTCTGACGATTATAAATCACGCGGAGTTTGTAAAGCAACATTGTCAGAAGAACGTTGGCATGTTGTACAGGCATCATCCGCACTTTCCCATACTTTTAGTTATTTAAACACTTTCTTTAAATTATTACCCACCTCTGTACAACTCCGCGATCAAATTTAAGGCCAATAATTTTTATGGTTAATCAAGACTAGACAGGAAGTAAATTTCACAAGTTCAGTATCTTTGATAATTGACTACTGAGTACTACTGGATTAGGATTAATCCCAAGTTTTATTTCAGTTTTATATGGGGCCACTTTGTTGACATATTGTTCCTGAAGTGTCTAGACAGCCTGCCACCCTAAACTGACTCTTAACAATTCAGCAGCACCCATGTCAATGAATGAAACCAACAAGTTATGTTGTATGTGCGTTCATTTATAAGTAATCAACGTAAAATCTACATGTAATGGTATTCAACATTAAACTAATAACTTTGCCACAATATACCGTTTATTCCGGCCCGTGGCTCAGGCGGTAGCGCGTCTGACTACGAATCGGGCGGGCCGGGTTCAAATCCCGACCAGGACACTGGAGACTTTTCTCGCAATTCACATGCCTGGCGCTCTGAGGTGCACTCACAGCCTCCTATCAAATTGAGTACCAGAGTGTTCTTGGTACTCCTGGGCACATTGGGAAGGCAAAAGCGGTCGAGCGTAGGACTGGCCATCCCACCTCACTTCGTACCGGTCAAGAAAATGTGGAGTGCTACCTCCACATCCCCCATGCGCCGTTCACAATTTTTTTCCTGACAAACTTATGATCATGAAGAGTAAATAATTCCCAAGTTGAAATAAAACAATTACCAGTATTATGATTTCGCCCTCAGAGTGGAGGAGAGTTTAGCGCCCTCGCTTTCTACACACGTGGTCATAGGTTCAATTTCCGCTGAGCGTATTCAATTGAACGGAGTGGTTTGGAGACCACTTTGCCCAAAACTGTTAAGTCTCGTCCTTAGAAACTCACTAGCTCGCTTATCAAGGATTCTGACTTCAACCCAATAATGAAAACTGGACAAAATCCGACTTTGCCTTACCGGTAATGGGAAGCCCCTATTTTGCAACAGATCTAAATTATAGTCGGTTTGGCCATATATATTCTTGAAACAAAGATATTTCGTAATGCATCATAGTGCAGAACAAAATTATTCGTAATTGTAATTTCATTAATAAAAAACGAAGGCTCTTACGTTAATCACTTGCTTAACAATGCATGGAAGAGAAGGTGCGACCATGGAGCTGCGTGGGAAAATTTAATATAGTATGTTCTGATGTCACTGAACATGATTCGCTTGTCATTGGTTTCACCTGATATTTCTGACATAATGTTGAAGTTAGTTCCATGGTTGTACCTACTACCCCATGCATTCTGATAAGTAAGTGATTAAAGTACGGACTTTCGTTTATTATTCATGGAATTACAATAACGAATACTTTGTTGTTTTGCACTATTATGTATTACGAAATGTCCTTGTTTCAAGCATATAACTTAGTTTTGTTGTGCAAAGCAGGGGATGTCCACTCACTATTCATTCATTACTGGGTGGGAATCAAAATCCTTAACTGATTGAGTTATTAACGTCCTAAGCGATCTGATGAGTTTCTATGAACGAGACTCAGTTTTTGGCAAGTGGGATCCGAACCACTCTTTTAACAGCCCTCAGCGGAAATTGAAACCATGACCACACGCGCAAAAAGCGAGCGCGCTAAATTCTCGGCCACGAGGACGAAATTATAATAATATTAGTTGTTTGATTTCAGCTTGGGAATGATTATTTCCTATTCATGACCATACATGTAAGTTTGTCTGAAATTTTTTTTTGGTTCCATTTTTCCAAAAATGAACGCGGTGATGTCCATTAATGGAATAATTTGTTTCAGTATTGGACACTATTCATTACAACTTAGAATTTGCATTATTATGGCCGCAATGAATCTCTGGCTCAGGCCAAGATAGGCTACGGGAAGGAGTCAGACAGGTCTACGTTGAAGATGCCATCAGGGCATCTGTCTGGTATGACTGAGAGAAAAAACCGTTAAAACCTCAGTAAGGATGGCTGACCCCACTGGTTTCGAACATAGGACCTCTAGAATGATCACTCAGTGAAATTCCATGAAACAATCAGAAATCGAAGAGCAGTATTTAACACAATCTTCTTGGGCACTCATATTCAAAACATCAGCAATTATTATTTAAATTGAGTTGAATTTATTTTAATTTTAAGCATATGAGTTACAGTATGATCATTATAGGAACATACATATTCTCCCTGTCCATCGTTGGTACAAAAACAATGTTAGAGAAACTACGTCATTTCCTTTTAAATAGTGTATGTTAATGAAAGTAATGGGTAGAAATCATGAAGAAAGTGTAACATTCTCATTTGATTAATAAATTTGAACTGTATTTGAGCAAAAAAAATATAACGATGGAAAAGGGCCCTTAAAATGTGCAGTAGTGGAGCCTTTACGTTGTCAATTAAGGAACGTTGTTGTATAATGATTCAAGAAAAAAAATATTTTTTTATTTTCTATTTCAGATAACCTGTCCAAGGTCTGCATGATCTATTCTTACTGTACCTTATGCCTTGTGTTTCTAACTTTTAGTATCTATTTTTTTTGTGTTTGTGTGTGTTGTGTTTAAAGTTCATTTAATCATTAAAGTGCACGAAATACCCGTGGTGCTTTCCCTCGTATTATACTACTTATAATTACACAAACTCAAATCATGTCTTCCGAGATACCAGAGACTTCATTGTGTGGGCTGAATATGTTGTGATTGCTACAAATTTCGCAATGTCCATTTCTGTGCAGTCCTGGAAGTCATACGGTACGAAGAAATTACATATAATTGCTGTACAGTAAATGTGTGTTTACTCCTAGTAATGTTTATATCCACTTACGTGTGTACATTTTTTGTCATATCTTGGGTTTACACAACGATAGATATATTCTTCTTTGAACGTTGTTACAACAATTTGTAATACAAATTTCCTCGTCAGAATCATAACTTTCCACCAACTTTTATTAAATTATCACTATGTTCGTCAAATAGTGTTTCTCTTTAATTGCAACAGCTGTTACATTCGATATCATAATTTTGGTGCTATTTAATGGAATTGGATGAAATTTTTACAAGTGATTCACAACTGCAATAGCAGTTTTGTAGCCCTATTATTTCCTTATATGTGCTGTTGCTAGTGTTGCCAACCAACCGGTATTTTACCGGTACGGCCAGAAATTTTGTTTATCTTTCTGATCAAAGCCGGTGACCGGTACAGACCTCTTGCCGGCCCTGCATATGACCGGTATTTTGTTTCTAATAATCTAAAGCGGAGATGAGAGTGATATCTAGAATACGGGTTCCCACTTCGAACTCATCAGCCACTGTTTTCCCAGTCTTTTGTCTGTCCATCTTTGTTATGTTTTATTTCTGTCTCTTCTGAGTAGAGGACAGGTGTTCCTTCTTTGATATTCCTCTACACAGTTTGTCAATCTTTCCTGCTTTTTAGCTTAATTTTCAGGTCATTCTTTTTTTTTTAACATTCTTTTCTTTAGTTCACAATGGTTCGTGGTGTACTCAAATCTTTCAACGTTAATTTAGCTCATTTCCCGACGTCGTACAATGATGAAAATTTGCACAGCGACGTAAGTCGGGTGACAATACAATATTCTATAGTTACTTCCATATATTTCTATATTTTAAAAGCATTTTTTTTTTTTTAATATTACACATAAATACTAGCCTGCAATGCTGTGGCGTTTGATTGATTGCAGAACACTTTAGGATTTCGATAAAAAATAATAATAAAGAATGTTTTAAAGATATACTTTTCTTTAAACAATTCGTACTAAAAAGTAAAAAATAATAATTTTGTTTATGCATGAGTAAAGCATATAAATTCTTCAATTAGCGCTCCCCATGCTTTTTAGTAAATGCATAAACATTTCTTTTTATGCCCGTGCTATGGTGCTAATTATTTTCTTCTTGTATTTTGGTTACTTCTTAAATATTGCATTTTTCTCGTGGAAAATATACGTCAGCTCGTAATGTGTAATTTTTCATAGATTGAAGTTGAGGTATAAACATAGAATAAATGTTATTATTGAGTCTTTCAGTCTATGGTATAAACTGCTCTAGTTTCCACCTTTTATTTTCATTTTTTTTTGGGGGGGGGGGTAGTACTGAAATAGTCCCGGTTTTTTGAATACGTCATTTTCTGCACAAGAAGTTACCCTTGTACTTTTTTGCACCTTTTCAGTAGTTTATATGCCTTGTGGTTTATGCAAGCAGTTCACGTCATAGTTAATTTTATTTTCCATAGTTAGCAACCCTAGCCTTTGCTTGCAATTTCTCGTAGTCCCGAAGAAGAGGCTTTTCAGATTTTTTTTTCCCTCAAGACATCCGCCAATTTTGTCACATACAATTTAAATCCTCATGATTTTCTTTTCTTCTCTGGTGTAACTGTATCCAGGGAAAAGTTATAAAAACAGCTTTATTTTCTGTCTAATAATAGCCCGACACGACCCTACCATATTTCGCATATTGACAAATTGCGGACAAGCAAATTCTGCAGACTAGTAAAGAAGTCTTAATTCAAATGTAAACAACAACGACGAAGTAGCTGCAACAAAACTTAAAACCAAAAATTATCCTTATACATAAAGGCACTCTGATAATAATCAAATCGAAAACACAACAGAAAAACCTCAAACTCTTCACGACTAAAACGAAATTATGAAAATAACACTAAGATTATGGCGGTATCCCTCCTGGACTTCCAAGTGTACCAACTTATAAATCTCGCTATATATACAAAGTGCGTCACTAAAATCCAGATAAATTTAAATTTCCCGCCACATTATTCTTCCGATCATACTCTGCACTGCCCATTGTTTCTAGTAAACAGTCGTAATCTCAAAATGGGCAAGTGCAGAGTATGATAAAAGAGCCGCGATTGTCGAAGGCCCTTGCGCTGGGCGCTTAGCAGCAGATATAATTCGCTTCTTTAAGTAACCGAAATCCTCAGTTTATGAAGTTGTGGCAAAATATTCGGCTTCACAACAGTCAAACGAAGATTTCAATGTCGAAATTTCCCGCCAATCTTCACGTGCTAAGTGTTGTGTTCAGCGAGGGTCATGTCATGCCCCCACATTTTTTTTTTTTTAAAAAAACAAAGAAACCGTCACCAAAAGTTTATTTGAACGTCATTTCGAGTGTTGTGAAGCCGTGGATGAATACAGTGGCGTCTGGAACTCGATATGTTTTTCAGTAAAACGGTACACCGGCCAACACGAGCCATTTGGTACAAAACTGGAATTTTATATGTTTTGGTCTAACGAATTTTGGCCTCCCAACAGCCCTGATTTAAATCCCCTGGATTACTAAGTATGGAGCATAGTTGAAAGGGTCGCCCACAAATATCGACATCCCAATGAGACATCATTACGGACCACCATTGAGGCAGCATTCACCGACATTCAGACCGAGATCGGAGGTCATAATTCAAGCTAAAGGAGCATACACTCAATAATTGTGTTCTATATAGATCCCTCAAGTACCACGTAAAAGAATTTTTTGTAATATTTGATATTTCGCTAATAAAATTTTGTTTAAGAAAAAGTAAAAGGATAAATTCTTCACGATATATGCAGCTGGGGGTGATGAGGCGAGTTCAATGTCACTAAGAACAAATGTGGTACCCATTCTGGTTTTATGGGGGGCACAAAACTATCCTGGAATAAGCTGCAATCTCTATTTCTAATAATACTATTTCAGTCGCAGGAAGGGTTTAAGAAATTATTAGATTCTGAACAACATATCATCTCTACATAGGTTCTTAACAAAAATATTTCTTTCTAACTGCTGTTAATATTTAATACTCATACAGGAAAGAATCTAAATTACAGGAAACTTCCAAGGTTTCAAGTTCAAAATACAGCTCATTTTATTCACGAAGGCCAAAGCAGAATAAAGATGTATTTTTAAAATTCTCTCTTTAGAAAGATTAGTTGATGGCAGCGATGAGCAACGCTATGTTCAACGAGGAGTCAATACAATTAATCTGTTTTCAGAAAGGCAGCAGGTATTAACCTTCTCAGATCCGCGGTTCAGAAAAGTTCCGATAAGGATTCGACCAAAAAGTTATGAATAATTCGGAATGTTCTTAGAACCTTCAATTTTCCTAGAGCATCGCCGACTACGATCTCTTAGCGCCTTCCCTTTTCGTGCTCGTAGCATGTATTGCAGCGAACAAGTTTAGTTGATATTTTCCCCGCTGCGGCGCTACTTACAGGCAATGGACAGTTCGACAGAAAATAACTACCAGCATGTAACTGAATGTAACTTTAACAAGTTTACTGTACTGTGGTTAAGTAAAAAAGTTTTCATATGAGTCGTTCACGTGCGATATATGTAGGCAACAGTTTCACAAAAGTCCCTTTCGTTTTATAATGAAATTATGGTGATTAATTTTCAGAAAATGTTGAATTCTTACAAAACAATGCTTAGGAAACGAAGGTTTATGGTAAGGAATTTAAAAAAAAATCCCTTGGAGAACACAATTCACTAATTTGCAGATTAAAATTGTATGAAATTAGTATGCTGCTGAAACAGATGAAATATAATTCAACTTAACATTTTTAGTACACCACACAATATTCAACCGATGCTCATTTGGCATAAACAACATAGCCTCAGTACTTTACGGCAATCACGATGCCTATATCTTCGCAATATACTTATTATGTATTTCTTTCTCACATACAGGACTATATAGAATGAAATTAGCATCTACTGCTTTTCTGGGAATTTGAAGTTCGAAAAAGTTCAAGGTACAAATCATGTTTCATTCCATGTTTCATCCATAATAAATGCGACTCAACTCTTAGAAGCTTGATATACAAACGAAATGCGTCACATGTTACCTATGTGCTATTCCTCGAAAGAACTAGCATAGATAATGCATTTTGTAAAGAATGCGTATCACTTTCTGGCCAATACGTATGGGGAACTTTTCTGTTGTTTTGCTTCTTTTAAGAATTTCCTCATATTTGCAGTATCCTACTTCGGAAAGCCATGCATTGTAACTGAGTATTGCGAAGTCATTATTCCCCGCACAGCAGAGAAATATTCTCCAACTGTTTAAAAAGTATTTCCTGTGCGAAATAAGGAAACATTATACTTTCTGCATCACATTTAATTTCCCAAATATACTGTTAAAATATTTCAACAATAGTTTGAAACCATAAAAGAGTCCATAATACTATTATTTCCCACACATTTTAAAAGCTTCTTTTATCTAATATAACTCACAAAAATAATTTTATATATTTATGTAATGTTTTCTTATATTTTGGAAATGTTAAAAGGTTTTCGTTGCATTAAAACAATGAAAATCTTATAACATGAGAATATTTCCAAACATATCATAAAATCATATCTGAACATAAAATATTATTTCTCTAGAGTATTCATATATTTTAAAAATATGGCTACTACTAGAAATATACTTTAAAATATTCCAAACAAATTTAAGTACACATTTTGGAAATGTGGCGTATATCATTTAAAGAACACAGTATTTCCGGAAATAGTTTTAAAATGTTTTAAGAATACTTCTCTGCTTTCAGGTACTGTCATTCTACCGCACTCGCTTTCTGAGTGTGGTCACGGGTTCAGTTCCCGCCGAGGTTCAATGAACGGAGTGTATCGAATCTCACTTTACCAAAAACTGTAGGTCCCTTACTTAGTAGCTCTCCAGCTCGTTTAGGATGTTATGTCAGTTCAATCAATGGCAGTAAGGTTTTATTTGCCACCGATAGGGGGAGGAAGCAATTATAGGGTAATATTTACAGGATGTGCTATTTACATGTGTATTTCAGTACCTCATACTCCGAGGCAGCGCCAGATAGGCAATAGAGAATTGAAGCCCCTAAATCAATCTTAGCTTCCTTCTAGCTTCACAGTTTTATTTTATACATGTCAAAAACCAGTCGGGCTCCCGACTTCTTCAGATGTAATATTGTAGCCTCCCCAAGCACTTTTACCCAGGCACTGTTGCTGCTCATAATTTAATAATAAATATAAAAATTAAAAACAGGTCACACAGCGATAACAAGCATAAAAAGCTGAGTTAGGACTGAAACTTTGGTCCAAATTGGATTAGACTGGAAGTGGACGATAGAGCTTTAAGTGTTCGCTTTGACTAACATTGATTAAATAATCCAGTATGGTTAAATATAGAGCTCATTGGATAGCACCGGTGCGGTCATGTAACACGAGAAAATCAGTGGTACCTGAAAAATATTGAATACGGTTTCTGCTTTTAAAAAAGGAATTTGCTAGTCAAACAATGTGAGATGTAATATGCCCGTACGAAAGAATTGTTTTATAAATATTTTGTGAAAAAGTGTTCCCGCCCAATAGGAAAACAGGTACGTGAGGTACCAGGAAAATCACACGAAGTGACAGGAAATTTTCTCCCCCTTTCCTCCCCTACAAATAAAGCCTTGAAAGCCACTATCAAGTAAATTGATACGTTAGCAAAGGATTGTTTTTACAGCTAATTATTTGTAGTGTTCCTTCTGAATACGTTGATTTTCATTTTATTTTAATAAATTGAGGTTAAGAAACAATTCAATTTTTGTGGGATAGTTGGCAAAACAAAAATTGATTGTTCTGTTCATGTCTATAACATTTTCCAGCTTTACAACTCTGTTTACAGCCAAGAAAACAGCTGATTACTTCGTTGGTTGTATTGCCTGTAAGTAGCGCCACAGCGGCCACTAAGAGAACTAGGTCGTGTTCGCACATTTGCACCGTATGGGAAGGCGCTAAGAGATCGTAGTCGGCGATGCCTAGAGAAAGCATAAGCCCCTTCATATCAACTTCAAGATTTTCTGATAAAATTGCATGGATGTGTATCCATTGTATACTGAATCCCATTCGTATTTTCCAAGTGTCAATAGCGGAATTATGTAACGAATCAGATTACAATGCTGTTTTGTGAGGGTGTAGTGCTTGTAGACGAAGAAAGAATGTTTCGTTTTATTACATATTCACCAAGCCCTCGTGGTCTAAGGCGGTAACGTCGCAGACTTCGGAGTGGATTCAATGGGTAGATACGTGGGTTCGAATCCAACGGCCGACCATCCTAACTGGGATTTTCTCAATTTCACCAGGTAAATGTCGGGATGGTATCTTAAGGATCTATCCTCTACTTAACCTATCCCATCCTGAGCCAAAGGTATCAAATAAATTCAAAGTCAACACTGTAAAACTGAAATTCTTACTGATAAAGCCAAACTATTAGTTTTTTTTTTATTACAAGGATAGGAAATACAGTTTGTCAACAAAAATTAACTCGTTTTCTCGTTCCTTTTTTCCAGCATTGAGAAATATCATCAAAGTACATAGTTTTATCGCTTAATAGTCTCGTCATGCGAAAAACACAAGACTGACTAAGTATTTTGATATCGAAATTGCATAAATGAATAAACAATTGGTTTGTGAACCACGCGGCTCATGAATAACGGAAATTAATATAAAAGTACAAATACACAGACCAGGTAATCAACCAAGTAACAACCACGATCGAATCCATTCTTAGATAAAGATTTCTAAATAATGAATCAACAAGTACTTTCGTTAAAACAGAAAGAACCTGGAACTTCGATTTACCGAAATACACAAACTTGTTGAGTTACAGATAGTACAATACAAGTAGAACATATGGCCCACTTATAAGATCTATTATACTTATACGTATAATAGATCTTATAAGATAAATACAAACCAAGTTTACACCACGGCACATTGGATCAAGTTCAACATTCATTTGTTACTTACACCATAGATAAACCTAATACTGTAGGTATCTTCCGGCCACATTACCTGGTAACACTGTCAGATATTCTTATACATAGAAGAAGACTGATCGACAATGACTGTTTTTGATCAGAGAGATTTGCAATTACGAAAACTTAATTTCTGTTTGCCAGTTTCCTGTTTGCTCGTTATCAGTTTCTTCGAATGCTCCACCAGTACTCGAAAGTACGTAGAGATATCTTGCTAGATAAGAGCTTCGTATCTTTATTTTTCTCATGTTTTTGTATTTCATAGTCTCACCATTCAACCAATGTGTAAGCTCAAAAATTTGACACTTTTTGTGTTTCTTGGTTTCTCAGAGATTTCCACTGGTGTAGGTCTTTGTACTTTACACAATAAACTCAGTTTATTTGACCAGATGCGTATGCAGTTTATATAATTCAAAGTGTGTACCTTGTACTTATATATATAAGGCTCAGTTGGATTCAAATCAAAACGTACTAGGTGTTGTGATTGGTATTTTCACAAAAGCAAAGAGGGCTATTTATATGTAAGTATATAGTATACACTTTGTATAACTTCCTAGCTCCGTCTGCTCAAGAAATGAAAAGCAGCTGTGACACTGGGGAAAAACGTAAGCAACACTCACCTTTTGGGAGAAAGATAAACTGAAAAGCAGATGATGAAAGATCAAAACGAATCTACCTAGTTTTCTCATTGCTCTTCGTTAATTCGTCAAAGTGAAACAGAAGTATATTTATAGTGATTTTACACAGTAAGACATTCAGTTCGGATTTACTTCATTAACTAATATCATAGACCTCATCGTAGATAGACTTAGCACGCTTCCCCATTTTTGGCTGCGCATAATGAGGTCAACGTCAGAGCTACCTAGCGGGTGAATTCAAAATCACGTACTCCTGTACAAAAACCTGTTAGTTTTTAGCGCAGCCAAAAATGGGGATGCGTGCTAAGTATCTATTATGAGGTCTATGATATTAGTTAATGATGAGGTCTTAATATGAGACGTATGGGGGAAAAAAATCGAGTAGCAACTACTTTAGTAGAAGTGAAAAGCAGCGGAGCCATTCCAGTTGTCACGGATGTTACATTTTCAGCTTTTTAAGCTGAGTTTTTTTTTTTTTAACTAAAGCCAATTTACCCAGTTTTATAATGAGAAATAATGTAAGGCGTCCGTATCTTTCTACAGGAAGAATTTGGTTCAATACAATTTATTATTGAGGAAAATGAATGAAAATGTGCTGTCACGGATGTTACAAAATTGTGAAGTCACCTCATGAGTTGTCAGATTGAAGTAAAGAACGCAGCCCCCTGAGTTGCCATAAAGGCATTGTGATACACTTTAAGTTTGTATGGAAGTTTTACAAGTCCAGTTTCAATCAATTATTTACAATTAAAACACTGTGTAAATTTTTGCAGATGTTCTTTTAATGTCACGGATGTTACATCTGACTTTGTACCCCTTAATTTCTAATTTCAATACAACTCTAGCTTACTAAAACCGAGAAATTAACTTAAACATTCGACACACCTATACATACAATCTTGTTTAACACATTTCCTCCTAAAACATATATTTTATGAACTAAAGTGGAATTCAAAGTAAAAAATACGTGACCTTACAGGAGCTTTGTGCTGTTAAAAAATATTACAATCATAGATACCAACAATAAAACAAAATATTTTTCGTGAAAAATATGTTACAAACAAACTTTGTCCTTGAACTCATAGGCCACCGTTTTTTCAATTTCCTTCATTGTTGGAGTTGGGAGGACACTCACCACCTGACTAATACTTATTTCTTTCTCATCTTCTTCATTAGGGATGAACAGTTTTCCACCTTTTCCATATTGATTTAAGAAAATTACACGTAGATCACCGCTATCTTCAAAAACATTTGTCTGGCACACTGCAACATAATGGTGACATATTTTAGTCTTTCCTTGACCCGTCAGACAGACTTTTACAAACAAACCAGGGACAATCTTCTCACCCAATGCTCCTGTTGAATTTTTTGACTGTTCCTTATGTTGAGTTATGTTAATTTCAACAGATGTTTCATCATCAAACTCTGACATAGAATCACTATCATTAGAATCTGATGAATATACATCACTACACTTCCATTGTGATCGCTGCTTCACAATTTCTGTAGCATCTGCAAATGCAACCTGTAGCTCATCAATTTTCCTTAGGTGATGAATCTCTCGTATGCCTGATGAAGCACGTACTTTCTCCCATCTTTTTAACCAAAAATACATTAGTTTCTTCTATATCTGCCTATGTTTCATAAAGGATCTTGGTTGACTTACAATGAGATGCAGCAACTTGAAAAAATTCGTCAGCACTGCGAACTAGTGTGTTTCGCGTTTTCGCTATTGTCCATACTGTCCTCTTGATCTGTCCACCAATGGCATCTACAGCTCCGTTTCCATACCCAGTAGCAAAATAGTAGTAAAGAAAACTGAGAAAACTATCTAAATTAAAGGTTCAAAACCATGTTAAATATAAGTAACAAAATCCGTGACACCTATTGTATGAAAATAAAAAATGCAAATGAAAAATTTTGATGGGAAGGAGTCAGTATTTGACTGGAATATCAACATTGGATACTATTTATAAGTACATTAAAAACCAATTCCTTGTAAAAAAAAAAAAAAAAAAAAAAAAACTTTTTGATCTTTTTTGTCACGGATGTTACATTATGAACATACAGTTAATTTTTAATTTTAACTTAGACATGTAAATACCTGGGTGCTTTGATGCTCAATGTGTAGCTACTATACACATCACCTTAATACAGGATACCTTCTCAATGAAATACAATTCACCCATTTATAAATAAGCTGCCAACTCTTACAGGTCAGAAATTTGCTTCTTATGGTCCAGCCAAATACAGCAACATTTGACAGTCATGGGAAAGTTAAAAATATATTTTCTTCTGAAAAGATCACCTGGGTGATTAAATTTAGAGTTTTATCTGGCCTACTACACTAAAGAAAAAGATATTTCTTTAAATTTGAAAATTAATGGTTTTTCCCAGTTTACCCGGAATGGCTCAGCGGTGAAAAAGTAGCTGCTATTTTACATATATCTGTTAAAAGTAGCAGTTTCTGCAGTCACTGCTGCCAAAGTAGCAGTGAAAAAGTAGCTTACTACTCTATTTGTTGCTATTATTTTCTTGACACGTTAAAATAAATTAACTGGAGACCCTGTTTAGTCAAAATGATCAACACGCTGTTTAAATGTCAATCCATCCATATTTTATGAACCTAAATAAGTGCCACCGTATCACTAATGAACTTTTCTTTCCACGTAGTCTTTTGATTTGGCGTGTATAAACGTCCCATTTCGAGCACTGAGTACGTACGCTTCTCTAAAAGTAACGTTAGAATGCTTTTTAGAAATTACAAATGAACCAGTAATGTATAAGGTAATAAGTAAAGAAACAAGTCTCGGTGTAAAGATAACTGAAGCATTCAATACGGCAAAATAATGAGAACAATGACCTATAATATGACAGTTTAAAACGATGCAATCCAAAAACTAATAATTAACAAAGCAACTACTTCCTTGTCAATCGTATTGGAAACAATGTATGGTCCATGGTAAATGTTGCTAAAACGAGAAATCAACAAATACAATACTTATATAGCCTATAAAAAAAAAGTATCCACGGGCAATGCTAGTGGACGAAACTCTGAACTGTGACGACACGGGACCCAATGTGTTCAATTTGTTGGGAGGGATAGTTAGAAACTTGGAATACGAACTGGGGTAAAATACAGGTATCTAGTATTTAGGAAATTCTTTCTCTCTGGACAATGAACAACCCGAACATTGATGGTCCCGTATGCTTGTAGTATATTATATAGTTCTAAGCAAATGTAACTGAGGACTTTGATGGAAGAACTCGAAAAACGCAGTTCTCTGAAAAATTTACTCGAAAGCTTTACATGCGATTTTACCATATTCCCTGTACCTGTAGACGTTTTGACATAATATGGAAATACACAACTAATATCCCTACGAAGGCAATACATGAATCACAGGGAAGCTATATTAATTCCTCATGTTAATATAATAAAATAATTAATCACATAAATTAAGCCGTTTATCCATAGGAGGAATATCTGCACGACGTATCCGCAATAAACTTGGAACGAACGTTCTTGGGCATACCAGAAAAACGACTGTCAGTTTCCACATCCCCAATAACCTCCGGTTGTCAGTATTGCCATCTTATGATAACATATGATATTACAATGGCTTCTATACTGTTAAAAGGATCTGTACTAAAGTCTGCAAGATTATTCTTCTACGAAATACAAACACGACGGTAGGGAACAGTACCCCTCCATCCTAATTCAGTTGTCAGTATTGCCAAAGTTAATTGCAAATAGAGTTTTTCAAAGCTTCTGCAAGAACTTCTATACCGTTCCAAATCTCTCCACCAAACTGGTATGCAAACTCTTCGATACCCTAGAAAATTAACAACCGCTATCCAAGCTTTGAAGAATAGTTTCATAGGAGAAGTAGAAGGCAGAAAACATTTTAGATATTTGCTGAAGTATAAACGTCTGTCCCTGCAAAGCTACAAAACCAAGGGAAAAACATTGGTAAAGACACGAAACAAAGACCTCGACTTTCAGTACGTACACGGAAGTAATGAAGAATTTGCTAACAGTGAAATGTTGGGCACTCATTTCCTATAAATAATTAAGTTCTAGCGAAGACCTGTAATCCTGCTACCGTAGAGGCAGGTGAGGTGAGGAAGGATCCCTGCGTGGCAACATACGTTTGCGCCTCAAACAACATATAGCGTAGTTCGAATCCTACGTTAATAATATTAGATCATGTCCTTAGGTATATGCTCGGTTAAGCTTAAGACAAGTCACAAACCAATAAACCGGTAAGCTTTACAAGTTAGCTAGTAAGACACTACGCAAGGCACTGACAACTCGATCAGACTGAATAAGTGAGACCACATTCCATGACCTTATGGAGAATTTCCTGATTATTGAAATTTTGGAACTGGGAAACCAGTAACTTTTCTTATATATGATAGTTAATGGTGGTCATTTAAACTTACTTAAGGTTCTCTTAAAAATCACTACTTGCTCTTTTTAAAATATTTCACATTTGCTGGTATTTTACCAGCCACCTTGAAAAGTATCTACAGTATCTGAAGAACTGTCATATAAAAGTATCTAGAATATTAATTTACAAATCTCCTATACAATATTCATAATATTTTCCAATCCTTCAGTTTCTGTGGTAATGATGGGAACTCGAATAATGCAACCTGGTTGGTTGGTTTTGTGTGAGTGAAATTGCTGAGGGTTTTCTAGAATGACCGTATGAAATACCTACATTATTCAAGTTTCCATCCTCACCACACCAAACAAGCTATTTCTTTGTCCCTTGCCCCCAAGAGGGCACCGCCATTATCCCACCACCTCTGTACAGAAACACACAATCAACACCTCCAGACCGAACCGCCGTAGCTCAGTGGTAGAGCGTTGGCGTAGCATTTGGGAGGTCGTTGGTTCGATCCCAGCGCCCGACAGGTTTTTCCTGTCACACCAGGCAAATGTCGGAATGGCACCTTTAACATACGCCTTGGCCGACCCCTTCCCGAATCCTTTCTCCTACCCTATCCCGGCCTGAGCCTTAGGAAGGTCATAAATAAAAATCTAAAAAAATCAACACCTCCAGGAGGCTCTAGTTAATCAAGGCTATATCCACTTAAGCTTGTAACCAAACAGACCCAACTGGTATCCTTGCACGTCGACTCAATCACTCTCCGAGTACCAATCTGCATCCACCAGTAATAAGAACTCGTTTCATTCTAGACTAATCAAAATTAAACAAAAGTGCGCGTTCCCATTCCAATATTCTCCAATCTGAGATTAATATCTTAGAACATCTTAGTCTGCACTACCCCTTCTATCCGGTTGCCTTCCGTTCCCGCCCACAAATGTAACGTTAGATTTAAAGCCTGCCCCTCCTTTATTACGATTACAACTATCTCCATCATCACAACCAATGGCAACTTCACTTTACATCCCCAAAAGAACCTGCCCAACTTCAAGTCGTATACATCCTAACATATACAGTCTACTGCCATAAGTTTCAAGCAAAGTCACCACCATTCCAGCAGACCCTTTTTAGCCCCCAAGTGACAGCGAATGTAACCACTTATGACTCGTGGAAGAGTCAGAAAAACGAAATAAGTAAGTTCAGTGACAAAGTGTTCACCATAATCGAACAACTGTTTACAGCTCAGGCGTCCTCTGCAAGTGTAGAGCGAATTTTTTTTTATCGTTTGGTCTGATTCAATCAAAACTTCGCAACAAATTAGGCACAGTGAAAGCATCCAAATCAGCATACTTGTTTAAAGTTTTCAATAAAGAAATAACTTTGGATGAACATTAAAGCCGTAAATTTGCTGCTGGTTTTTCCTTTTAAGGACATCAGGACATATCTTTATTATTTTTAGAAATACTGGTTCAAGACTCAAGAGTAAAGCAATACGGTATAAAGAGAACTTAAAAACTTTGTGCAGTTTTGTCCCACATTTGCGTGCTGCTGAATGTGTATTATCCTACTGTGAAAGTTAGCTATTTAAAAATAATATATATAAGTTCATACTATAATAGTGCAGAAATGCTATGTTAATCCATCATCAATTACTGACAAAAATAATATTTACTCGAGTTGTGATTGAATAAGTACAGATTAAAATATTGTTGTCCGCATGTAGAACAAACACAACAATTAATGGCAATTATCAGAGTATACATTTAGTCTCCCTGCTGAGCGCCTAGGTTAAACGAAAAAAAAAAAAAAAAAAAAGCCTTCATTCAGGGCATGAGAGCAAAACTGAAACCCAATCTAAACCTGCAAATAATCTGATTTGTCTATTTTTAACCCTCGATGCCATACTTCACCTTTTTTTTTCTTCTAAAGTCTTCATCCCGCGGCTTTTCCCACCTCCACAGACATTAAAACTGTGCCTGAATGATGACTGATTTTATCCTTGAAATACTCGGTATGACTGAGGAATAGTCAATCATTCTTAGGGCTGATTACATACTAGCTTGTGTTGCTTGCGAATTGGTTGAGTAGCCAATTGAAACACGTGTTTGATTGCGTGTTCTACGTAATAAAACACGTGGTTCAATTAGCTACTCACCCAAATTGCACACAAAGCAAGCAACGCAAGCTTGCATATAAATCAGGCCTTACTCGCACACGATTTACGCACCTGGAAACTTGTGTAACATGTAATACTGCAGACACAACAGGGTACACGTAAGTAAGTTAATCTAAAATTGTGCTTTCATATTGAATTGTTACAGTTGGGAATGAAGAACTGCAAGTTATAAATGGTTATTTCAGAACTGCTATTTGAAGTACCAGTTTTAACATTTATTTATACATAACACCTACTGTTATAACTGTTACGGAAAATAGCACTAATGCCCATCCCTACTCCACCTGGCACTCGGCCAGTGTAGCCAACTAGATTTATATTATGGCAGTAAAATTTTCCCATTTTTGACAATTATTTGGACCTACTTGCACTTCGAATTTTGTGTGGAGTGTTATTTTGGTATAATCTACTCGTACAAAAAAAAAAAAAATTGAAGGTAGGTTTCGGTATGACAATGTTGACGGTCTCCTTGTTAGCATAAATAATTATTAGCAAGAAAACTTCGAATATCCGTTAGCATTAAACTTAACTCGCTTGCACATAATCCGACCTTTTGACTTCTTTATCAAGCGAACTTTTGAGTAAGTACAATACTATTTCTACTATCTCACTTACGGTTCTAAAGGTCCGTATAGCTTCCCGGCACGAGTCAAACAGCTGATATTTTCCCTCTTAATACATAAATCAATGCAAAACGTAGTATCTAAGAGTCTCTGCAGTAGTTAACATAGCAGAGAATTTTCTATATTAGGTATTTCTGTCATTCCCCAATGGAAACGCTGGAATTTTATACATTTTGTATTACTATAGCCATGAAACATACTAAACACCACGCAAAATACCCAACACAGAACATTACGTCCAAGAAGACATGCGTGTTTTGGGATTCTCGCAGCTCATTGTACGTACCAGTATATTGTAATCAGTACTTCACATGAGTTTAGTACGTTTCATACTTGTGTGCTATAGCAACACAAAGTGTAGCATTTCTAAGAGTCTCCAGTAGGGTATAGCAGTAGTTAATATAGAGAATTACCAAAGAGGTAACATGAATGAACCATGCCAATCTAATGTCATTTCAATATATCATCAGAAATTCAGGTTCTACTGAACAGCTTTTCTTGAGTGGACAAAATCGCTGAACCAACGTAATATGTTACCGGTAGACTTACTAAAACTGTTCTTCTGTAAGGATTCCACATTGAAAAACCTTTAAAATATACATATATTACCATGCACTGTTTCACAATATTAAAAATAACAAAAAATTCGGCTCTATCGAATGGTGATATATTCAAATTTCGGTGCTGACCAGAAGTGGCAGATCTAGACCGAAAATTGATTTTTTTGAAAAGGGACATAGCAAATTTTATATCAACCTGGAATAAATAATTATATATATATATATATATAAAACTTCTGAAACATTTTCAGAAATGCCTCCACTGCCCCTGAAATGATTTTGGAAGTGTGCTGAAACCACCTGCTTTAAGATGATGGGAGCGTGTTTATTTAAAAATTTAAAATTTCATATTTCTTGCCGTATTATCCGAATCTGATACATAAGTTACCAATTTTTCATAAAATAATAATAATAAAAAAATCCAGTTTGGGTCTCTAACACCGGTCTGGACCGGAAGCTGCAATAGTCAACATAGTCATCTCAGTTTTTGTTTTTAATTTAAAAAAACAATCCCATTCATTTTAAGGGCGTGTACGGATCGTCCCAAGCATCCTTAATATTTAACGAGGTAATGGAAATGCAGTTTAATTAAGCCATCTTTTCGTCTGTCGTTCACGATTATGAACATTTATGACTCAAGGTATTATGCTGCTTTTTCTCAAAAGTTTTTCGCTTTTTTTAGATAACAGCATTCAGCAAATTTAGCCATACTCAGTAGTAGTCGGACTGGATACAAGGGTCTAATTTTCTATATACTGCATTACGACTCCACGATATGTCAACATGTCAGTAAGTCTGCTTTCCTGTTAATCCTTAGAACTAAATTCCCATAGAAATCTGGCGAAGAAAAATCATTCATCAAAAGTCTCGAAGACGTCGTCCAGTACATTTTGCGTACAAACTAAACCCAAAAGTTCCTACATTTCATAACAGTATTATTATAGGTCATAGGACACAGTCAAACTGATACGAACTCATGCAACCAACAATATATTCGAGGCGAGAGGAACATCTATATACACAGACAATAGGTCGTGCTGTGCTGGTGTAATGGATAGCATACCTAGCCGATAACTGTGAGATCCGGGTTCGAGTCCCGGTCACGCGGCTGTCAATTTTTCTATGTTAATTGCAATATTTGCCACACGCAAGGACACTTGCAAAAAAAAAAAAAGCTAATACCATAAATATATCCGCGTCTAAGTACAAGGGTGCAATGAACTTTCTCGAACAGTTTCTTGCAATTTGGATCGCTTACATGAACGTATGTATATAATATAATTTTTTGCTGTGTAACACTGTATCTACTTGGGGTGAATATCCGAAACGGTTAGGTCTGCCACCAAATAAAATTCATGTAATAAAAGGCACTATGATTGAACTCTATGGTGGAGTATCTTAATTTATCTATCAAACGACTGAATTTCGAATTAATAATAAGTTTCTCTTCAATCCTTTTGCTTTTTATCTTTGTTTGCGGTGGCGTTCGCCCCAGCCTTGGGTCAAGGTTGATATCTATGTCATCTGAAAACACTTTGGACTGTCAGTTAAGAGAGTAGTACACTTTATTACCGAACCATGTATTTAAGAGAAACGCTTCGTAAGCAGAACAGTGTGGGGCTACGATTTCTGCAAGGTGAATCCGAACCATTACGCATTGTTAAGGATATTTGAGTCTATAAATTATATCCTTGCACTTCACATGTACGAAGTGCAAGCGGCTTTGAGTGCACAGTTTTATTTACGTTGGCTAACATGAATGCTTTCGCTCTATATTTGATTGAACTGTGATATTTGGGGCCGCACGTCGGAAATGTCATACAAACATTGGATTCTATTGTGTTACACTCGATGTACAAAGGAAAATGAGTAGGTTTCATTTTGTTGAAACAGGCTAGTCTTGTTCTTCTCCATAAGCTGACAACACCGTGTAAGGGTGAAAAAAAATAGCTACTAACACTGGCGAAGGATCAACAGAACCGAATGCACAGGCCATGCCACAGAAAGAAAATACTGCAAACCACACCACTCGTTTGAAAACACAAGCATTGTACACAATAGGACAGAAAAACACACACAATTTGTCATGCTTATTTAGGGTTAGTTGAATTACACAAAATTTTTCACAGTTAGCATTTCCAGCCAAATATGGAGTTGACAAGCAACGAAGGAAAAAAAAAAAGCAAAAAAAAAAAATGCACATCACAAACTACCACTGACCTTGGTATTGTTATGCACTTGGTATTTGAATCCTGAGTTGTAATTGCTTTTTCAAGTTCGTCCAAGCCACCCGTTTTCTTAAGTTTTTTAACTAAACTTTTTACAGCTTTTTCACTCCACTTATCCTCTCCTTCACTTTTCTTCCACCCCAAAAGTCGTTTCACAATCGGAGGTGTAAAAGGTAACATAGACGTCATAGCTACATTAAATCGGCTGTCTTTTTAGGTACTTTGAAGTCCGATGTAATTCTACGACGTCTTGTTTCCACTAACAATATCGATTACAGCATATAATGAGTACCATCACCACTCATCAAAAACAACTATCCTTCCTCACATAAGTAGACATCTTGCCTAGTTACACATCTACCAGACAGTATATTTGCGAGAAAAAGTAGTTCCATGTCTGCCATAAAATATCTTTATTCCAGGAAGTTTATTATTCTTTCAGACTAAAAAATAATGAGGTGTGGCAGAAAGAAAAATCACATGTTTCAAATAAGAACACCGTACTATTTTATTCTACTAAATATAAGAATTAAAATATATTCTTCCGCACATGTTTCCCCGCAAGTTACAATTCTAATCTGTAGATAGCAGCACACAGCATCATCACAGGACGAAGTTCGTGAATGTGACACTTTGAGGTAAAGATGAGCTTTGACTGTTATTTTTGTAGCTGTTATAGCAGTCCGTTATTTCAAAATAACAGTTTTAAATAATAATTTGAAATATCCCATTTTAAACTAGGAGTTTTTTCCAACTATAAAGAAGCAATACAAGAGCACCTATTTAGTTGATTTTTTTCCTCTGTAGCCTGTTTGTGTGCAGCATTACATGTAAGACAAGTATTTAACAACAAAGTATACCCTTAGCCTTATTTTCGTACACGGGCGTATACGAAGCAAATGTAACGGACTACTGTCAGGACATGTTAAGGGCTGTTTTTCACGAAAGCTTGCGTTCCGTGGTTTTCGTGCGATTCGGGTGAATAGCCAATAGAAACACGGGTTTTATTGCGTGTTTTACTATAAGGTAAGTGTAACACGTGTTTCAATTGGCTGTTCACCCAAATCGCACGCAAAGCAAGGAACGCAAGCTTCCAAGGAAAGGAGCTCTAATTCACATTATAATTGTCAGAAACATAATTAAGTAAGTATCATGTAGCTCGGATGGGGGAATAACGAAGATTATATTCTATCCTGGTTGGAAGGCCTGATGGAAAGAGGCCATTGGGAAGACCGAGACGTCGTTGGGAGGACAATATTAGAAGAGATCTTGGAGAAGTAGGTGTTCGTGATGAAAACTGGCTTGATACTGCCCAGGATAGAATCCAATGGCGAACGTTTGTTACTGCGGCGATGAACTTGCGAGTTCCATAAGCCATAGAGTTAGTTATCAGAGCAGTTTTCGATTTGTAGCGGGATACGTTTGGGACTTCCCCCTCTCTGCAAAAATCTTCCCTGACTATCTTTTTCAAAACATTGCACACGCTTGAGATATGAATGGATAAAAAAAAACGGTATTCTACGTTCTGAGAAAATTTTCCCTTCTCTGGAAATTGTACTAATCGGACACTGTATCAGAGTGTGAACTAACTGATGAAGAGATAACATTATACAGTAGCATGAAAATAATTTAAATCTGGGACGGGTGAAGGGATGAGCGCTACGCTGGTAAGGCAGGGGTTCCGCCAAGATTTTCAGTTTGGTGGGGAATCAAAATTGGGGGTGCGTAAATAGAGTTCTGCCGAGGCTACCGAAAAATATGTCTTTAAAGCTGAACCAATCCGCCTTGAATACGTTGCTTCCGGTAGGCCAAGATAGAGTAGCAGCGATACAGTGGGAAGTATGAAATGTGTGTTTCTATATCGTAATTTTTGGAATATTTTTTTCCTACTTTTAATGAGAATAGATAAATAAACATAGTTATTAAGATTGTTATGTTCCATTTTGTAACGCAAGTTCAATAAAATAACAGAAAATTGATTTATTCTTTTCCTAAGTATGCTAACTTACTACATCGTTGGAAAAGTTCAATATCGAAGGAAAATTCAATAATTTCCGCCTATACTTGAGTAAGTATAAATATAGGTATTGAGTTTGTTAGGTGTCATTCTAACTAATACGTTTAATGTAGTTCACGTATCATTACTGAAATAAACACAGCAATATATAGTTACTGATGACTGAATTAGTAGTTTGAGTTCGTGTAATGGTGTCAGTCCCACAAATAAATACATTTGAATTTTATTTATTGCCTTTAGCCATTTTTATACCGACCACTAAGAAACATAGTTGTCACTATCATACACGGTTTGAGCATAGCTTGCACCTAACAGATCAGTTGGAGTTTCTCTTACATAAGCATAAATTTAGCGAGTATTTGTAAGATAATTTAACCTAACTTTACAAAAGTTGAAGTCAGTAAAGTATAAACAAAGAAATTATTCTAAATAATCCCCGTTCAATGTGATCAATTTGGATCGTTCCAGTCATTGCAACATGCAAGCATAAGCTCACAGTCAGTCCATTAACGCAAATATAGTTTTGTGTTGAACGTAGTTCTCAAGTACGTTTAGACAATATACGTAATGTTAAGGATGGACTTTACATACTCCCCAGACTGACGAACCACTCCTATCACAAAAATGCTTTTGGATCCGATTCATAACGAATTAAATCATAAACTCAGCAAATGACAACTTAATTAATTTTAGTTTAGATCTAACGAAAACCTAACCTTCGCTGTTTTAGGCAATCTGGGAGCAAATACTGATTAATGGTTCATAGTTTGTAGTTTCCAGCCAAATGGGCCATTTCAATGTCAATACAAGTATAATAATAATATTATTATTATTATTATGAGAATTAGGGCTCATTTTTATGAAAGCTTTCGTTGCTTGCGATTTGGGTGAACAAACAATTGACATACGTGTTACATTTACACGTGGAACACGTAATAGGGGGTCTTAAAACGTGTTTCAATTGGCTATTCACCCAAATCGCAAGCTTTCATGAAAATGAACCCTTAGTAATACAGTGAATAAGTAAAAAGCGTAGGCTACTAAATGTAGCCTTTTCATAAACGAAGCAAGTTTGTAATCGACAATAAGTGATGATGACAAAAAGGGCAATTTAAATATTAAAATCAAGGAAAAAGCGTCTTCAGGTGCTGCCCCGGATTGTTCAACCCGTGTTATTGTCTGAGAATTGTTTAAGTTAAAGTAATACTAAGGTTAACTAAATACCTATAAATCAGTTATTTTCAGCCGTTTCTCTTTTAGCATAAATGTTAGGTTAGATTAGATTGGGTGAGTTTATTATGAAATCTAGGAAACTACATAAAATCTGGAGTCTTTACACGCGCTGAAGCTCGATGAATTATGAGAATTTTAATGCACGTCTACCTTATTTCAGTTTAGGATTATAGGTACTTCACAGTTACGACTCATTGCTCTATGTAACAGTGAATCGATTTTGTGGCAAATGCTGCAACAAAATCAGATTACCGTTACTTGCAGAAAGGAGTTGGAATTGTGAAATACTTACCGTATAACCCGAAAAGGTAAAAGGTATCCCTACATTATAAGTTTCATGATTCTCTCTAACTGAGGAACATACTATAAAAACATAATATAATTTAACCTAACCTAATATCAAGTAAATCTAAAGACAGCTGAAAGTAACAAAATTAAGTAGCCTTAACCGAAAGTTTAAAAATTTTCAAATAATTTAGATAATTTACTGTCTTATAAAGAATTAGGTTTACTGTCTTTTGATTACCAAATATTTTCGATTTGAATTTAATTGTTGTTTTATATGTTTTACGTTTTATTAGAACGAACTCTAGGTACTTTCCCGAATATCATAATGACCTATCTTAACCCAACTTCCTCCATATCTAACATAAAGGCAAGAAAGTAAACTTGAAGCAACTATTTTACGTTTCTATATGAACCTAACCTAAAATATGGTGACAGAATGATGCGGGAGAGATCTTGAGTCCAACCTATTGAGTGACGTCAAATTATCTTTCTGGAGTATTTTGTCACATCTGCTACAACTTCGTAGTCAACTATATTTTAATTACTATTTCTCTGTCTCTAGGACCACGTATAAATTGTAAGTTTAATTTAAATAACTCCTACATTAATTAATGAATAAAACTTTTAGATGTAGTATTACTGTTGAAATTATTTTCATAATTTGATTGGAAACAGATCTTAACAAATATAAAATATTTTATCAATAGAAAGCTTTTACTTGATGCCACTGCTACATAGTCCTTAAACGTTCAGAAATTTATTAAGCTGATATGATTACATAAATTTATGACAATTGTGTAACAATGCAGTAGAAAAACTATCATTTAACATAATTATACAGGTTTTATTTGTAGTATCTTGATACGTATGTGACTTATTTAGCTTCACATTTCAACAGAAAATGCGTGAACAAATTACTCAAATTTATCCTACGGAACTCTGCATGGCCTTCTGATGGTGACGTCGTTTTTGAGCCGATAGGCCTTGGTTCTGCACGGTTTCTATTGATTTTTAACTTGGGGGATGCGCTCGAGAAGTTGGGGGGATCTAAGGGCTGATTTTCATGAAAGCTTCCTTTGCTTGCGATTTGGGTGAATAACTACTTGAAATACAGTTTTATTGCGTGTTTTCTTGTAAGGAAATTGAAACACGTTGTGTTTCAAGGTGTAGTTTTCAGTGTTTCTTTCAGGAATTTTCTTTCGTAGGTGCAAAATCAAGTCGTGGAGGGGGGGCTCACAAAATACATATTGACTCGTAAGTGCTAACACTATAAAACAACACTAACATTACTTAAGAACTTGTCATACTTCCATGGGCGGCGATTGCCGGTCAGAAGTTAGCCTTTATGGCACAGATGATGAGGACATTGAAAGTGATTTCGGTGGTGACACAGCGTTAGCAGGAGGAACGACGTTGCTGCCAGAACGAATAACACCAGTCGTTGACCACCACGAAAGCAGTAGCTCGTCATCTTATGCTTCATCACCACCAAAGAAACCGTTCACAAAATTCCCAGACAATTACTTGGGCGATGCATACAACATCTGGACCAAGCAGCCCAGAGGGCCGGAGCCTCCCCAGCTGTGTCCTCCTGGATTAGCGATTGACATGTCACCGCGTCTGAAAATAACTTCCGTTATGGCACAAAAACTCAAAATAAAAAAAGTATTGCAAAAATTTGAAAAGACACTCGCTACGCCTTGCAGACACAGATATTCCTTACAAAAACGCCTTAATAATGCTGTACCTGAGCATATTATAGCAATGAGACAACGAAATTCAATTATTGACGACAGCACAATACGCATATGAGCCACGAATATTAAGAAATAAATTGATCCACAAAACACCTTATCATTCAGAGCGTCAAGATCATGGGTCACGCGCTTCAAACGAAAACACAAAATAGATTCGCGCAAAACTACACATGTTAGTACGCGAGTCGACGTAGATGCCGCTGCTGTTCAAACAACCGCCGCAGACTTTGTTCATGAGATCAAGTCTTTCATTGCAGAGCACGAGTTGACTCCAGAGCAAGTCCTTAATACAGATCAGTCCAGTTTTGATAAAGAGTTCCATTCTGGCAGAATTCTTGCCATTGAAAGACACTACTCACATCACCAGACAAGGGCAGGGGGCAAGAACTAGGATGAATTAGCATGCAGGCGATGCGTTGCAGTGAATGTCGGCGACGAACGACTCCATTTTATTGCTTACTCACACAGCTACGGCAGCGGTGTCTAAACAAGCTGTAGTACGAACGACGGGTTTCGAAAATACGTAGAAAATAATGCACTCGCGGCATGAAAATAAAATACAGGACAGTGGTGAACAGAAGCACTGGCAGACCGATAAAATTGAGAATTTGAAGTAATGTACTTGTGGCCAAAATTGGCGTCTAGGTGTGACTCCAAGTAGCCAAATCTAATGGCCAATTTTCCATACTTTTAAAACCCTGCCCATACTAACTCATACCTTATGTCTCAAACACACTAAATAAATACAACTATGCAAGATTGAATCATAGTGTACCTATAATTCATCTTCACACATAACTGAATAGCTTTTAATATCCTTCTAATATAGAATGTACACTTCGCATAAAAAATGCGACTCTGAAGTCGTGCCAAATGACATCTTCTTATCGTGTCTGGTAAAGAGACCCCTTCCTCCTCTCCCACTCAACAAGAATCAGCAAGTAACGTTCTCACATCATTTTTCCAAATGTGCATGAATTCTCATACTCTGAATGACAGAAAAATCAGATAAAAATAGCATGCTTAAAGTTAACGCATAGGGAAATTTAAATACAAAAAGAAACTGAGAGTGACGGATGCCAGTAAGGCAAGAGGTGGAGAAGCAATGTTACGTAGGAAGAAAAGGGAGAAGAAAGGAGAGACAGAGATAAACAGAAAGAAAGAGACAGAAAACAAGTAGAAATTTGATGAAGGAATATCGTAACAAATGAAATAAATTGGCTAAAATCAAAATTCACGTATTCTTGGAAATCAAACAGAAATTATAGCGACTTTTATACTATTTTGAGCGAATATGTCAAATATGCAGACTGGTGGTTGCGAAACTCCTTACTTTGGTTATAAGCTTTCATCCAAAACTAATTGACTGATCATCAGATTAAAATTTCGTAAGTTCCACTGCAACATGGCAGTTCTGAGATACATTTAGTATAGAAACCAGCGCTGGCGAATATAATTTGTGAGCGCACGGGATAGGATATTTCAGCGTTCGCCTTAACCAAGCTAGAAGGTCCAGTTGGCCATACCTACCTTTCTAACTTATTAATGTAAAGTAATTATAAGAGTAAAAAAAGGTAAAGTTATCCCATGTGCGATACGCACGTGCCGTGAACGGCGCATGGGGATGTGGAGGTAGCGCTCCACATATTTTCGACCTCCGGTACGAAGTGAGGTGGGGCGGTCAGTCCCACACTTGACCGCCTTTACCTTCCCAAGGTGCCCAGGAATATCAAGGACATTCTGGACTCAATTTTAGAGGCGGCTGAGTGCACATCAGAGCGCGAGGCATGAAAACACTGCAAGAAAAGTCTCCAGCGTCCTGGCCGGGATTTGAATCCGGGCCGCCCGATTTGTTATAAGAGTAAACAAAGTTAAAAATATTAGGTCGTTTACTCCACTTTGAACAGTATTCGGCAAGTTCTGAGATCGTTATTTGCTGATTTTTGTTGCTAGGGAGAGAAGGAGGAAAGGAGAGAAAGACACGATTTTCTGATTAAAAAAGATGCCGTTTGGGTTGCCTAACTTCACGGCGTTCAGAGTCGCACTTTTATTTATTTTTTATGTGAAGATTTGCCTTGGCCTGTATCTAAGATCAATATTTACCAATAGTCAGAAATTGTACCCAGTACGTGTTATACAAAAGACTATCCAATATGATAAATATAAAAATGGTTAGGCAACGTGAACTTTATATATTTGGTATCGAATGATCCAAAGGTTTAAATTTTCACAACATTCCAAGCTGTATGACTTTTCAGCCAGCTGGAGTAACAAAGCAAATTCCTTTTGCTTTGAAAGACTTCTATAGAGTTGCATCCCACAAAGTTTTTTGATTTTTTAACTTCGTCCATATAGAATTTTCGTTCCCCACAAAATGCTGCTTTTCCAAAATGTTAGATTTTGCGGATGACTTGTAGTGCTAAAGGACTACAAGTAACAAGTTGATGTTTTTATCACACAACTTACTCATAGGCAAGTACTACAGGAACAAAAATTGCATTGCTACTAATACACCCTCACTAAATTTTAAATCCCCAAACTTTACAAAAAAGATATTCTTTTATTAGTGTTTCAACAGACATATTTCAAAGATAGCCAATCATAGAATGCAAGATACCACCAGAAAGAAAAGTTTATAAGGTTTCCAAGGACGCTATGGTGAGCTCTCTAGCGCAAATATGAAAAGAGATGTGCTCAATTCTATAGTACCCTGAAACAGCGATTTTTGTCTCATCTTTGCAACGTAAAATTGCCTATATTTCAGGGGAGAAATCTGAAAATTTGGGGCTTTACTCACAAGGAAGGGTCACGGTTCTCAAACACACAAATCCTATTCACACCTAATACATCGCAAGCAACATAACGAGATATATAGATAACCAAAATTTAAGGTGCCATGGTCCAGGGGAGGGGCTCCGGAACTTCGAATGTCACAAAAATGTATATAAAGGCAGTAGTGAGGTTTTAATGGAATATCTTGAAGACGGGAAAAGTAATCAAAATAAAACTTGCACAACATATAACTGACCATAAATAGTAACAAAAAACATAAGCAGTGTTGCCAGGGAAGAACAAAGTTACATTTTTTTTTAAATAGCATTATATACCAATTAATGCACAGTGGAAAAGTACTGGCAATAGAAATGAAAATAGTAAAAGTTGGTTGCACAGTGTTGCAAACTATGGAAGATATATCACACCAACACGAAGATTGAAACACTGTGGTACCAGCGTTCACAATGTTCTTTTGATTGTTACTAGAGCCTTTTCAACATGCACGGGAGTGCATGAGCCAAGTTCTTCACGTCAGAAAACGTCAGCACTGCCAGAAGCATGTTATACAGGAACAAGAGTTTATGGCAAAATCGACGATTTGGGGGCCCCGTAAGAAAAAAGATGTTAAAAATAGGAATATGAGCTTTTGCCGTTAAGGAGATATGGTAAATATGTGCAGATGTACAAAATTTCATATTCGTATCTCAAACTATGTTCTAGTTGTGGACCCCTGAAATTGCACATTTTAGGCTCTCACTCACTGACTGACTCACTCACTCACTCATCATATTGTTTAGGGTGTTTGGAGTAAGCTAGAAACATGAAATTTGGTATGAAGGTAAAGGATGATAAGTAGATAAAGGAGAAATTCCGACATTTTGAAAAGGTCGCCATCTTGGATTCAAAATGGCCGCCAAACCTAAAATTTCAAAGAATACACAGCCTAAACGACTAAAGCTAGAACAGTGAAATTTGCTATGAAACTACATCATTAATAGCAAAATAAGAAAACCTTTAAAAATTTGAAAAAGTCGCCATCTTGGATTCAAAATGGCCGCCAACCCTAAAACTTTAAAGAATACAGCCTAAACGGCTGGCGCTAGAATAACGAAACTTAGTTTGACAGTACAATATTATTAGTAGATTATGAAAATATTATAAAACATCTCTAAAGACACCATCTTGGATCCAAAATGGCGGACGTCATAAATCCATTTTCCACACTGCTTGACCCAGAGATACGAAATTTGGCATAATGATGTATTATCAAAAGTAGTTTAGGAAAACATGACAACGTTTTAAAAGTTACAATCTTTGTTTCAAAATGGCAGCTGAAATACCATTTTTCACATCGTTCGAGATAGAGAAATGAAATTTGGTATGACAGTGTATCATCACGAGTATGTCACGAAAATATAAGAAAACGTTAAAAATGTGTCCATCTTTTATCCAAAATGCCCGCCTAAGCCCCACTTTATAACGACTGAAGCTAGAGAAATGAAATTTGATATGAAGGTGTACCATTACGAGTAGGTTAGAATAAATTCGGCTCGTCTCCCCTACTAGGGTGCAGTTCCCAGCGGGAGCCTGATTGCGATAAAGGGGTGCGCCCCAGCGAGGCCATCTTGGAATTGTGGGGGCAGCGCCCCAATGAGGCGAAGTGAGCATATAAATTACACAAGTGTAAAAAGCTGCGAAATACGAGCAAAAGCACCAGCGGTGCAAAATGTCGTCAACTCCTTCAACCTTAAAAAGTGGTGAAATTGAATATGGATGAGCCTAGTTCCTCGCGCCAACTTCCAACACTCCTGCGTGTCCCACCAAGTTTTACTCGTCACAAACGTTAGCACTGCCAGGAGCATGTTATACAGGCAGAATGTGGAAGTTTCCCCATTCGGACGCAGCGCTCTGGAGTATGAGGGAATATCTGCATCATGTGGCGCAGTGCCCTGCAGATTCTGGTTGTGATAAAAGGACGCAGTTCCTCCAAACTCCTCAAGTTCGATGCGCGGCCTGCCGTGGGATTCTTGGCGCAGCGACGCGAGCGAATCGAGGGGAGTATCAACACGCACGGCAGTGCATGCAGCCGAGTTCCGCGTGTCACAAAACGTCAGCATGCTATACAGGAACAAGATTTTATTGCGAAATCAGCGATTTTGAGGTTCTGTAAGAAAAAAGATGTTAAAAATTGGAATATGAATTTTCGAGGTATGACGGTATATCATCACTAGTAGATTACAAAATATCTGCAAAGACATCATTTTGAATCCAAAATGGCTGACTTCACACCCATTTTCCAAACCGTTTGAACTAGAGATACGAAATTTGGCATAAAGGTGTATTAACAAGAGTAGTTTAGGAATAATTTACATTTTTGAAAAAGTTGTTAACTTGGATCAAAATGGCCGCACAAAAAACTTTTTCCACACCATTCGAGCTATAGAAACGAAATTTGGTATGAAGGTGTACCATCACAAGTAGGTAACGGCAATGTAAGAAAACTTTTTAAAAATCGCTTTCTTTAATTCAACATAGCCGCCCAAATACCATTTTCCAAACCACTGAAGCTAGAGAAACGAAATTTGGTATGAAGGTGTACCATCACGAAAATGTTTCAATAAATCGATCAAACCACCGCTATGAGTGTGCAGCCCCCGAGGGGATATGGGAAAAGGTCTGCACAGCATGGGGCGCTGCCCCCAGAAAGTCTGATTACAATAAAGGGGGCGTAGCCCTAAAAATTTGAAGTTCTGGGGCAGCACACCCAGCGAGGCGAGCCCAGTATATATACGACTAGGTCGCGACCTACAAAAACTGTGAAATCCGAACAAAAACACCTGAGGTGCAAAAAGTGCAGCCAAGTTCTTTAGCCCTAAAAAGGTGTGAAATGGGAGACGGATAAGCCAAGTTCCTTGGTGACAGCATGTAAGAGGAACAAAGGAACTTGGCGCGAGCTGGCAACAGCCTTATGGTTGGTGGCGGTGGACGTAGTGGGTTTTAGGATCCCCACCACCCTTATAGCTTGAGGATCATGAACCTTGCCACCTCGCGCGAAGTTCCTTTGTTCCTCTTACATACTGTCACCAAGGAACTTGGCTCATCCGTCTCCCATTTCACACCTTTTTAGGGCTAAAGAACTTGGCTGCACTTTTTGTACCTCTGGTGTTTTTGTTCGGATAAATATATCTTACTTGACACGTGGTTCCATTCAGTGGTGACAATGCTTTCACTATTTCCCAACCTTTAGTAGTATACGTGCTGCTTAGCGTTTTTACTGTTATTTCAGATACCAGCATATTGTCCTGTGTCTCCACATATATTTTCTAACCCGACAACTTTCAGCTCATATATCTTCCATAGTTTGCAACACTGTGCAACCAACTTGTCCTATTTTCTTCTCTATTGCCAGTCCTTTTCCACTGTGCATTAATTGGTATAAAATGCTATTTAAAAAATTGTAACTTTGTTCTGCATTGGCAATGGCAACACTGCTTATGGTTTTTTCTACTACTTGTGGTCAGTTATATGTTGTGCAAGTTTCATTTTGATTACTTTTCTCGTCTTCAAGATATTCCATTAAAACCTCACTACTGCCATTCTATACATTTTTGTGACATTCGAAGTTCCGGAGCCCCTAGCTCCCCTCCCCCTGGACCATGGCACCTTAAATTTTGGTTATCTACATATCTCGTTATGTTGCTTGCGATGTATTAGGTGTGAATAGGATTTGTGTGTTTGAGAACCGTGACCCTTTTTTGTCAGAAAGGGTAATGGAAAAACCTGTCCAAGTTTCATCTAAATCAGAAATGGTGGTCTACGAATATCACATAGAATAACTTTTAAATTAATTGATTAATCTAGAATGTTCAGTTCTTGTAGAACAAATTGTCGTGGTAATTCTAGCTAAAAAAAAGGGGGCTTCTTTCTCGATTATTCTATTTATTTTTTAAATGAACACTATTTGTTTAAAATTCTGTCCTTTTTGCGGTTTTCCAGATTTCCATACTTTCCTTTCTAGATCGAGGTATATATGTGTAAGGTCTTACTCGAAAATATCATATTACTCTTGCTAATAAGTGTTGCAAACTAAAGCTGTTTGAGCAACACAAACATACTAAATTCTTGACCTGCTGCTAAATATTCTAGGTGATAGACGACATTAAACGCTTGAGTTGGACGATTATTTTAATTTATCCTAGGCAAAATGATTACATCCCATCTCGCCTAACGGTTTATCAGCCACTGATGTCTCGAAGATAAGAATGTCCGCCATTTTAGGCGATTCCATCTCGCCTAAAATGGCGGTAAGATGCAAGGAGGGAATTTCTGCACTAAAGGGGGAATTCTTGTACTAGATTATCAACCACCAACAGTATGAAATTGTGAAATCATAAGTACATTTCAGAAAAACATATTCTTTGTATTAATCTGTCGTACATAAGAAAATCAATAATGTTTCAATCGATATTGGCAATCTTTGTCAAATACAATACAAATATACAATAAGCACTGCCCCAACAAAGCACATTAATGTTCATGTCAAAATTATTTGTCCATATGAAACAACATATAAACGCAAACACACACCTATCCAGCCTATATGAACGTTATGCGATACCGCGTTAACATACGTGAATAAATCGATGTTTCCGCTCACTAGTCTTTGTTTTAAGTTTCTGATTCGTTCATTTGCTATTCTCCACTTCTTCTTTTGCTTTACAGGAGCATTCCCAGCTCCAACATTTGCATTGTAAGTTCATTCGAAGCTTGCTCTTCTCGTAAGGCTTGGATAAATGAAAATGTATTCGGATGGTGTCCTGGAAATTTCCCGAATATGTGGAAATTTCTGCCAATACTTCTTCAGAAATATTTCCTCTAGTCGTTTCTCGGCTGCAAGGAACAAAATAAACAATATTTAGATTGTAGGTTTAGGTGGTTTTATAATTCCATCGGCCATGCAGGAATTTTTTGCGTGGCCGAAATTGACACTGAACCGGTTTAGGTCATAGTTGCCATTAAATTAAATATAGAATTGCTGACCTTTCATGGCAAAGAGTATGCTACTGCTTCTGTCAAATACTATGCCTATATTACTACACTGATTCCCACCATCAACAAAAGTTGTTACAGTTGTGGTTGCCTTAATATAAACTTGTAGGCTTATATCAAGCTCCATCCAAATAACTACACATCCTCCTTTAGACTTAACATACCTATATACTGCTGGTACAGAACAGGTAGGATTTCTTCTTTCATTTTGTTCACCAATATCTTGCCTCATTCCCTTGCAGTATTTGGCTTATGTGCATGCAGACCGACGAGCTCACAACAGTATCTTCCACTAGAACAATAGTAGCCTTGCAACCTTCAATACACTTCCAATAGGTTTTACAACCACAAGCTCTATTAATACGATAGATGTAATGTTCATAACACATTAGCACAGTGTCTCAGATTACAATATTTTACAAGGACAATTAGAAGTACCACATCCCAGCAAATAGTGGAATCATTTCAACACTGGCAACGAATGTACAACGAATGATTAAAATGTCTATTTCACAGTTTTGTAGTGCTGATGGTTAATAATTTAATACATAAATTCCCTCTTCAGTATAGAAATTCCCTCCTTGCATCTTACCGCCATTTTAGGAGAGATGGGAATTCCCATCTCGCCTAAAATGGCGGACATTCTTATCTTCGAGACATCAGTGGCTGATAAACCGTTAGGCGAAATGGGAGGACACCAGGCAAAACAGCTTCACTATGAGCAGGGTCGGTACCGGAACATTTTTAAATTTGGATACATAGTACCAGAGCTTTTTAAACTAAAAAGGAAAGATCAAAATTGCGGGAAAAAAAACCTTCGAAATTTCGAATCTTTTACGTAACATCTTATTTGCTGTCTGAAAGACAATCTGCCTTGGAAACGCGATCCCGGAAGAGGAAATCTGACCAAGAGATGCAAGTGTAATGTTTTGAACTCCGAAATCCTATCCAGCTCTACGTAACGATACTGGAGTGACTGCTTAGTGTCGAAAATAGACGCCAGAGCAAATATTTAAACTCGTTTGTCCACTTCCAGTCTAATCCAATGTGAACCAAATGTTTAGTTCTAACTCAGTTTTATACGGTTCTTGTCGCTGTACGGACCATTTTTTTTATTTAAGTCTTAATTCCTGAGTTATGCATCTAATAGTATACCGTACTCTGCATATAATATAAAATACTGCAAATAATATTTACGTTTTATGCAAGAAAAAATACATAAATAAAAAAAATGGGCTGCACAGCGATATCAAGTATAAAAACTGAATTAGATCCGAAAATTTGGTTCATATTGGTTTAAACTGGAAGTGGATAAACGAAATTAAGTGTCCTCTCCGCTCCCTGACTTCATATTCATGAAATTTTCAACAGCAGCAGTCAGTCCAGTATTGCTTTTAGATAGAGATCATTGTCAAATAATTAATGAGTTCCGAAACTTCTTTTCTTTCAATTAAACCCCTGACTATGAGAGATATTACAGCTACAGCAAAGGGGTAACCTAATTTTAAAAAATGCCACTGACATTTATAGCAGTATTATTGTAGCATTTATAATAGAATGTTGAAAAGTAATAAAAATGTTATTTAAAACGCGAATCTACAAATTTTCCAAATTTAAAATAGTCTTTTGCTATAGTTTACTATAAAACTGTTTATTATAAAAAGTTTTATTGCTGTCAACAAACTACAATAATTGGCTGTAGTTATTAAACATTTCATATTGTCGTCTAACTACAATGGTCAGCCATAGACCGCTCAATTTCGGATGTTTCTGATGCATCAGTGAACGACAAGTGTGGTATTTTCGTTTTTCGCATGCATAGAGCTCTACGTAATGATACTGGAGTGATCGGCTAATATCGAAAAATAGACGTCAGAGCAAACATTTAACCTCGATGTCCACTTCCAGTCTAAACTAATATGGACCACATTTTCAGTTCTGACTCAGTTTTTTTACGCTTGTTATCGCTATATGACCGTTTTTAATTTTATTTCTGAATTCTTGAGTTATGTATTATTTACAGCGTGCCAACCAAAAAATACCGTGATGGAGAAACTAAAGAGCAGATTTTAGTAATATGTTGTGCTGGGTTGCATTACCAAAATTTTCAAAGTTGATGCGGAACCTCCAGAATACCTTCAAAAATTCTTAAATTCGATACACGAGATCTCTGCCCACCAAAGCACACTTTTCGTCAGTAAGGCACTAAAGATTTCGAGAATTATAATTCGGGACACCCTAATGCAGGTATACTGGCCGAGAATAAGCTGTGACGTCAGGTTTCATGTTTAGTGTTGCGGACGAGACGAGATTTAGGTTGTCTTGTCTCGAAAATATCTTGCCCAGAGAGTGTCTCGTCTCGACCCGTGGCAAAACTATTCACTTCCTGGACGAAAGGGCAAATATTTCTAATAAAACATCCTTGATTTTACTTCTTTGATATTCTAATTTGAAACATAATATTTTTAGTGACAATTATCTTTTGTAAAGGGGTAAATATGCTTGAAAGCTATACCCATTACTTAAGCACCATTATACAACTATGCAGAATAATATATTCCATGAAACCACATCGACAAACCGTTCTTATTGTGCTCGGAAAGTTTACAGTGATCCTAAATTATATGATACCTGGAAATTGAAATAAAATACTGTAACGCCGAGACACTGACAAAAATCATTGCACAGTGTCAACAAAGTGTGTATGTGGAACAAGAGTCGTGGTTTTTCTCTCTGTGGAATCTCTCTTGCTTTGCTTTGGTCCATGACAGGTCAGGCCTATCTGCTTCGTTGTCCCCGATCTACGCTCTTTAACACGGGTTGATTCTTTTTAGCCCTACACGTGAAGTATCTTTTTTTTTTTACCTGGTTATTTTCTCGAAAAGGATAGAATCACGGCATCACGCCATTCAGCTGTTATCCCCATCTTTTGTACTAAAAGACAGCATTTTCCTCCCTTGGTTTGCCACGCGAGGAAGACGATCTTTTTTGCTAACAAAAAATGTCAGTAAGCAAAGCAATTGCAATTTTTTTTTTTCGTTGTCTCGTCTTGTATTTTCTATATTAAACATAAATGTATTTGTAAGTTCTTGGAAGCACGATTTCAACGAATCCGGGAGCATGTTTTCAAAGTTATTTATCAGTTAACACCAAGAAAAAAACTTAAATATAAGGATAAAAGACTAATTACTTTCAATTTCATATTCTGAATTTATTGATATGTAAAGTAAAAATAAATAAACGCCGAACACAAAAGAACCCAATTCATATCACGGAGTTAAGTTATAACGGCACGAATATCAGTGAAATAAAAATACAGTTTCTTAACGTACAACAACTCTTGCTATGTAGTTATTGATTTGTTTTAGCAACAGGTCAGACCATAGAGTTAGGAATATAAATAGAGGGAACCTTAGGTTGTTTTGTTGGAGAGGGGAATGAAGCCAAGAGACGGAAGGGACGAGGCATTTCGGTCATATTAACTGGCCCCATATTTAGAGACCCTCTTTTCCGAGTATTGCCTCGCTGAATTGCACTCATCCTCCTATTGAAAAAAGGCAATCATCACAGTACTCGGTATAGAGGGACTCTAATGGGGCCACACAAGATGGCTGCCGATGAACCGGAATTTGTCTTCATGTGACGTCATGTATGTTCTCTCTATTTTTTTCCCTAACTCTATGGGTCAGACATTGTCCAAGGTTTTATAAGATTTATCTTGTTCTTGTATTCATTATCGCGGAATTGGCTAAATAGTACCATCCATAGTGATATTCGTTATCATATTTTCTGTTTCTTTAAACACTATGCAGTATCATAATTTACATTATTTTTACATAACCTCGTTTATCACAAATTGATTTACATCGAAATTTAATATATCAATTAACATCGTTTTGTAGGGTTTACTTTAACCCATGATTTTGCACCATGCACCTTTATTATTGTTTCAAGTATGAAATATATTTCTTTATATAACAAGTGTTTCAGATTAGATCACTAATAGTAATGATTGTCCCTTGTTCACTGGATATAATTTTTGGAAGAGTAGTTTTTTTTTAATTCTCTTTCGACCACTTTCTCTTTCTACTTTCCTTTTCCTATTTTCCCATTTTTCTTTTTCCTTTTGCTCCCTTTCTTCTTTCCCTTCGACTCCCTCATTATCAATGTGTTATTTATGCATTTGATACTAATCTGTATTTTAGTTTTGAAATTGAGTTTTGTGTAAAGCCTGTTGATAGTTTATATGTTAAAGTAATTTTCCAATTTTTCGAAAAAAAAATGTGTGTTAGATACTTTTTTTTGTAGGATTAAATAACCTATTTAATGGACTAATAGATTTGGATATTTTTAGTTTGTATTAGGCCTTTAGTAGTATCTCCCGATTATTTTTGTAATGTGTACAGGTAATTAATAACTGCTGAACGTCTAGTATGGCTTTTCTGCATTCGCGGTCCGCAGAGGGTAAAATTTTAATTTTATGTAAATGCCCATTCAAGCGTGTATGTTTAATTCGGACTGTCATTATAGACCTCATAACAGATAGACAGCACGCTTCCCTATTTCTGGCTGCGCTAAAACTAATGTTTTTTTTGTACAGGAGCACGTGATTTTGAATCCATCCGCTAGGTTGCACTAGCATCGACTTCATATTCTATTATGTGGTCGATGACAGAGCAACCTAGCGGATGGATTCAAAATGACGTGCTCCTGTACAAAAACCCATTAGATTATGCGCAGTTAGAAATGGAGAAGCGTGCTCAGGCTATCTATTATGAGGTCTATGGTAATATTCTTCTGGGTATATTGAATCCTGTGAACCACGGTCGGGATTCCTTATCTTTGTAAAACCATTTGTATATGGAGTTAGATATCTTTTTGTCTGATTCCAATTTAATATTTATCTTATCTGTCGGTGGACAAGAACATGCTCGAATACATAGGGCCATTCAGATTATTTTGACCTGGATTTTTGATTAAGATATTTATTTACCTACGTCGATTATTCGTAAGTTTTTATCGTATCCGGATAACATTTCATAGAATTCTTTACTCCTTTATATAAACTTTCTCAGAACGATGATTTTCACCTTTTCATTTGATCTGAAAAAGCATCTAATCATGGCGGATTTACAGTTTTGTATAAAGTAGTGAATGCTCAAATATGATGGAATTAAATTTTAGAATAGTGTAGATCTCGTGCACCAATACGTATCAGCAAATATCTCTTTAATGTTACTATATCACGACTCTCTTATTAAAACAACTGTCTTTCTTCCAGATTCCACTGAAATATAATAAATTTGCCATTGTTTTCGTTCTTTAAGTAATCACAAATATTTTCTTCAATAATTAATTAGTAAATTACATATAATTTGAAGCTTTCCAAACGTTGCTTACACACGTACCTAGTCTTGTTTCTTCTTCTTTAATAGATCTATCTTACGACAGATTTCAACGAAGCTTTTTGCAACTTTCTCGATCCTAATAATCTTCCTTCATCTGTCTATATCTTCTTCTGTTTTTAATGTCTTCAAGCATTCCAACATTTCTTGTTCTTCTTCAACTTTTGCCTCTATGGTTCTTCTCTGACGACCATTTTCACATTATGGGATCCAACCAACATTATTTCCTCTTCCTTATTACTCTTATCAGTTTTCTTAGTTTTTTCTTTTCTATTTTATTTTCTTCAATACTTCTTAATTTTTCACTCTACCTGTCCATTTTACCGTAGTTATTTTTAATCTGCATATCTGGTAGTTTGAGTACGCTTTTAGTCTAGTAAAACTACAGATCTGGTAATCTGTGTGCTCTTTTAATCTAGTAAAACTACAGATCTGGTAAGGTGAAACTATAGATCTGGTAATCTGAGTACGCTTTTAGTCTAGTAAAACTACAGATCTGGTAATCAGTGCGCTTTTAATCTGGTAAAACTACAGATCTGGTAACCTAAGTGCGCTTTTAATTTGGAAAAACTGCAGATCTGGTAATCTGAGTGCGCTTTTAATCTGGCAAAACTACAAGCTTAATTTGGTAAGGATACAGATGTACTCAACCTGTATAATACACTAAAAGCTAAACAAAAGCAGATAAAGAGAACGTGAATGCGTACAGTACAAGATTACCATATGGAAATGCTGTAGTACCTGTAAATTGAAACCGACATGGTAAATCAAAGTATGTAAATCCAAATCTGAGTTCGGTTTCTCTCCGTCTGTTTTCGTTTAAGCGGTAGTACTCATTAGAGTTTGGGTGCGTATAGTAGAAAAATTCTATAATGTAAAATTTTTGCTTTTCAAGATTGAAAGTGAACTTGTACACCAAAGCCCATGAACCTAAATCTGAAGCATTTCCTTCGAGCGCCTCCTATTTCCCGAGATAGATATTGACTTTTGAGAAAGCCTCTATTGTAAAAACGCTTGTAACTGTATATGTTAATAAGTAAATAAATATACGACTAGATGGACACGAATATCTAAACAAGAAATCACTTGCACTTGGATTTATCCATCTTTTGACTACGCTAGTTAAGGTTTTTGCAGAACGAAACATTTGTTTATTAAAAAAAACGCACTTGAGACGGAAAATAAACTTATAGTTTGTAATTATGCATTGCACACCTGATGAACACTAAGCTCCATCACATGAGTTCTGCATGGATGTCCAAATCACATTTTATTTAGCTTACTTTAGCTATGCAACAAGAATTCGCATTAAGTTCTTCATTAACAGCTTCATTTATTTTATATATATATATATATATATATATATATATATATATATATATATATATATATATATTC
>JAGDQP010002538.1:58901-100620 GCA_022664845.1 Lepisma saccharinum
ATTTTATTTATTTTTGCAATAACGTGAGCTAAAATATTCACGGAATTTGAATCGCAAAACATTATAATTTCAGTACTCTGAATTGAACTACTGAAATGAACACATTTTATGCTTTTGAATCTAAATTACGAGGGAAAGGCTTGGGTTCGATCAAGGGGAGCCCTTTGAAATCAGCGATGATAGACATTTTCCTGTAAAGAAAGCGTTTGAGCAGTGACAGCACACACTCATGAGTTTGTATTGCTTTGTAGTAATGGATATAAGTTAATACGTGTCAAATTACCCACTCTATTCAGCTTTAAATCAAGAAATTCTGTCAGATACAATCTGAGTGCTGCTATACATGAGGATAAAAATAAGTGTCAAGGCAGGGTCAAGTTAAGCAATAAACTGAAATCCATGTGAGAAATTAAGATGGATGACGTGTTAAGATGAGAAGAATGTCTTTAACAAGCGTTAGTGCTCCCAATTACCTCTGCTCATTGGTGTTAAGAATGATGCCACTACTCTCACGCCTTGGGACGCACTGCAGCATCACATTCTTTAAAGGATGACCGCTTCCACGAGACTAGGAAGAACTCTTTACGTAGACTGTAATGTTAGGTAATAAGTGGACCATAAAATTGAGGCAAAAAATGTCTGTTACGAATAAGCATCGGTGACGGAAACCTACTCCAGATTGAGCTGAATGTTGTGACACCTTAAGAAAGCGATTAGGATAGTTATCTCTGGGATACCGTGTCAGTATAGTCTGAAAATTACGATGAGTGTTCTGCTGGAAGACAGGTTTGACACAAAGATTTCTTGTTAAGGAGAACCGAAAGTGGTTTGGTATTGCCTTTCATCATACGCAGATGACGCACTAATGTGAATCTTGAAACAGTACATGTACTGTTTTGTCCTCTGTACTGCATTAAGCGTAATGTTAACTGATTTCGTTTTTCTGCTCTCCTGAAAAGTTCCATTTTTTTCAGTTGTGTCACTCTTTTATGTCATGGGCGTGATATTGTAACTGACCGGTTCAACTTTGCCACTAAATTTTATACCTGAAACGCTCTGCTGACATTTGGGTGGCTTTCTGAATGTATTCTTCGTTGATGAATATCTGCAGCTCAGCAGTGGAGGATGCCATTTTAATCTACAAAATGAGAAGAAAACACACGATAAATATGATACTTGGCAGCTGCAAAATATCAGCACAGTTTCTTTAATTTATACTAACTGCTTGCACTAAAAATTGAATTTGAAAAAGGTAGATAACGTTCTAGGTCAGCTTGCATCTGATTAATGTCATTGAATAAAGGGAATAATTGAAAATGCATAAACAAAATTTCTATAGACTAGATACAGAATCTCGTTCTCGTTCAATACTACGCAATAGAATTTTGGACTATGTGTTATCCACATGTGATAAATGTATTATCACTCCATCTCTAAATTTACTTTCATCTGATCACGAGAGTTTGGAGGTGGAACTATCCATTAATATTTTAAAAACAAAGCTGAAAGCTCCTCCTTTCACTCCAAGGCAGCATATTCCTCTCTGGAGAAAAGCTCGTTGGAATGATATTAACCGCGCTCTTTCTCTTTTCCCATGGTGTATACTTGAAAACTTAACTGTAAATGAAGCTATTGATTTGTTCACGGATGTAATTCATGCTACCTGTAAAGACTTTGTCCCTACAAAGAAATTCCGATCCTCTAAATATCCTCCTTGGTTTGATACAGAAGCGCGGTCTGTTTTGAAAAATAAAAAACTTGCATGGGAGCTTTGGAAGCAACATCCTAATGCACATACTTATAGCTCTTTCTCCCAGATCAGGCGCTACTCCAAGAAATTGCTTAGGGCAAAGTATCAAAATTATATTAACGAGGTAACATCTGAAATATGTACCAATCCTAAAAGATTTTGGTCCCTCATAAACTCAAGAAGATGTCAGTCACGTGTTCCGACAGAGTTAATTTACGATTCGGCTACAGCGGCTGGTGAAAAGAGGGTACATCTATTGAATGAATACTTCTCCAACAATTTCTGTGTCCAATCTCCTCCTTTGCCACCTCCTCAGCTTCAACCGATCTGTTCACATTCACTGTCTTCATTAAGTACATCATCTGATGAGGTAAAATATCTGCTTTCTTCTTTACCTCTAAATCGTTCTCCCGGCTATGATAACATTAGTGCTATTTTTTTACGTAATACTGCTGAGTCATTGACTTACCCTTTTTCTCGTATTCTAAATAGATGTTTTGCCGAAGGTGTATTTCCTTCTTCTTGGAAACAGGCTAATATTATACCCATTCTGAAATCTGGAGATAAGACCCATGTCTCTTCATACAGACCCATTTCTCTTTTATCTATTTTATCTGTGGTGTGTGAAAGAATCATCAAAGATAGACTTTATAATTTTGTCTCACCCTATCTAGACTCTGCTCAACATGGTTTTCTTCCTGGTAGTTCCACTCTTACAAACCTGTCCTTGTTACTCTCTGATGCTACCCGATGCCTGTCCAATAACACACAACTTGATGTCATCTATCTAGATCTTAGTAAGGCTTTCGATAGAATTGATTGTAATCTTCTTCTTTATAAATTAACTCACCGATTCAATATCCATGGTAACTTCCTTTCATTATTGCGAGACTATCTCACTGACCGCGAACAACGTGTTGTTCTTTCTGGATCATCTTCTAATTTTGTTCCCGTTCTCTCTGGTGTGCCTCAAGGTAGTGTTTTGGGCCCTCTCCTTCTATATATGGACGATCTCCCATCTTATCTCTCGTCATCTGAAACCAAAATTCTTCTTTTTGCTGACGACTGTAAATTATTTCGAGAAATCAGATCATTACAGGATGTTGCTGATCTCCAAAATTCCATCTCTGACCTCTTGGACTGGTGTAATGCGTGGAACTTGAAAATAAATCCCTCAAAATCTTCTTTTCTTACTATTTCATTAAAGAGGAATCAAATCCCATCTGCCTATATCATTGATGATAATCCTATTGCTAAAGTCTCTTCTCAAAAGGACCTTGGAGTGGTATTTGACGAAAAACTTCTATTTGCTGATCACGTGACTTCTGTAACTAACAGTTCTATGCGCTTACTTGGTCTTCTCTATAGATTTACAGAAATTAAGGACCTTCATTCATTGAGTATGTTCTACAAAACCTTCATCTCCCCTAAAATTGAATATTGCTCCCCAATTTGGAACATGGCTAGTATTTCTAATTTATCTCATATTGATTCTGTTCTGAACTTTTTTCTTGCTATAGTCAAAAGAAGAATACCATCAGTACGTAGCTTCAGCAAACCAGAGTTATTATCCGTTCTTGGTCTCCAAGTACCCTCTTCTCGTCGCAAGCTGGCAGATTTGATGTATTTATACAAGATACTTAACGGTAATCTTAGAACTGGAGAGTTGATATCTAAATTTTACTTCCATGTTCCCTTGCGAATAACCAGAAATAATAACCTCCTTCATTGTGCCACGCCTAGGCTAAGTATACTGCAGCGCTCCTTATTCCATAGACTAGTAATCATGTACAATAACCTTGATTCAAATATTGATATTTTCGGATCTGAACACACTTTCCATCGAACGCTAAATACAAATATGTGAGTTATTCCTCTTGTGTAGTATAATCGTTATGTTTTTTATATCAATTGCTGTGTTATGTGTTGTTTAAATTTAATTTCATGTTATTTAGTTTGTAGTAAAGTTATTTAGTTTGTAGTGAAGTTATCTAGTTTGTTGCATTGTTATTTTGTTTCTGTGTAAAATGGCAACTCAAGCTGTATCTGAAACCTAATAATAAATAAATAAATAAATAAATAATCAATACAATATCTAATCTGCAAACAACTTTTAATCTTTCATAACTTAAAATCCACAAGACTAACTTTTTCAAGTTGGTAAGCACAGAGTCAACATGTACACACACATAATTGTTTATCAGCGTGTCTATCAAGTTCCATAAGACCAGTGGCGGATCCGGAGAGGGGATGAGGGTGACGCGCGCGCCCTCCTCAAATTGAAGAGGTTTTAATTTTTATAACATTATTTCCACAATTTATCTCAGAGGAAACTTCGATTTGTTTCCGGTCAAATTCAATTTATCTAGAAATATTAAATTCTGGAGATACTGGTCTCATATTCCATGATAAAATTTAACAATATGAGGGAGAAATATGATAAATTTAAACTAAAAAGAAACATTTAGTGAGGAAATATCGATAATGTCCGTGGACATATAGGCCCTACCTACGCCCCTTCTCACGATAATCCTCGATCCACCCCTGTATAAGACTTGCACAAGAAACAATGCACAGTTTGGAGAAAATGGATTTATTTGCCTTATAAACAGGAGTGATGAGGAAACAAACAAAACCTCACATGTCCATCTTTTTTTCTTTTAAGTTTTGTTCTTTATAGATAGATAGAATTTTCTTTATTATATTGGGCGTGTTGCAGCCTCAAGGGTCGCTCTTACAACCAACCCATGTCAATATAATACATAAAATGTATATAATGATGCTTAGAACCAAAACATTACATACAAGTATTCAGTAGTGTACTTTATAAGTTGAACAAGTTATCATAAATTATTACTTGAACAATTTTAGATGTAAATGAATAAAACACAGTGAGTACAAAAATTTACATAAGCTTAGAAAAGCTAGAAATAGTATAATGGAAAAAAATCTTTTAAAAACATATATTATAATACACACAAAAACAGTAATTAACAAGACGGAGTGATACACTTAAATAAAAAGGAATACACCAAGAAGAAAATAACGGAATTGAAAGTTGATAATAAGATGTTTAAATATGTAGTTTTCTACAGGAAGATTTGTGTAATGTGTCAACTTATATTAAAGTAGCTCAGTATGAATGCAATTCTAAATTATTTTTGAAAGTTTGAAAAATTTGGTTTGCTGTCAGTGGCCTTGGTAGCTTATTCTATTCTTTTATGGTTGCTATGAGAAAAGATTTACTACACAATGTAGTTTTCTGAATCGAGACAGTGAGTTGTGTTTTATGTCTTAAATTAGCTTGCTTCTTTGATTTTATATATAGTCAAATTTTGTCGTATATGTTGATGCTCTTTGAAAGAATGCCAAACCAAGATATTTTCTTCTATTTTCGATATTTAACCACTTAATTCTCTTCTGTGTTCTCTTCTCTTCACACTGAAAATAAATCTGACACTTCTGTTTTGAATTTTCTGTAGCTTATAATTAAAAATATTACTTAAGTTATTGTAGACCAAGCAACCAAAGTCTATATAAGGCATAATAAGTGTTTTAACCAAATGAGCCTTTGTTTCTGAGTTTAGAATATGTTTGAGAGGATGTAGGCATTTCAATTTGGAAATTGATTTTTTTTTTTTACTGTAAGTTTAACATACGTATTCCAATTTAAGTTTGAATCAAAGATTACACCTAGATTTTTTTTGTAGCATTGGCTTGCTGAATTGGTATAGATTATTGATCGTGGGGAAGTATAGATTCAGATTTTAAATTTTGTTTTCGTTCACTGGGGTGCCAATGAACAGCATACATGATTTGGAGGCATTTTAAGTGAACCTATTATTTTCTGACCAAGGAGTTATTGAATCCAAGTCTCTCTGCAGCACCTGTAACTGTGATTTGCACTCTTTAATCGTACTTTGTGTATATATTTGAGGATCATCAGCGTACTGATTATATTAGCATTGGATTAATGCATCATTGAAATCTTTAGCATATATTGTGTACAAAATGGTGTCTAAAATACTACCTTGTGGAACTCCTTGATAAATTTGAAACAAGTGCGATAATCATGGAGAATCATTATTATTAATTTTTACTCATTGTTACCTATTTTTCCAGTATGACTGGAACCAGTGAAAGACATTTACACCCAAAGCGTAGTATTTCAATTTTTCTAAAAGAAGAATATGATTAATGGAATTGAGAAGCACCAAAAGTTACCTTTCCTTGATCCTTGGTTAGGTCATCTACAACATGTACAAGTGTCGTTGTTGTATTTGTGTTGTTTCCTAAAACTCAACTGGTGAGGAGAAACGTGACCAGAGAGAGAGAGTTCAATAACGCACAAGTTGGTCTTTGACTAGTCGCTCAATTACTTTGGACATGATCGGGAGAACACTTATTGGTCTGAGGCTTTGTACACTTATAGAATTAGAAGCTTTCGGGATGGGGTTAGCCACAGCCTTTTTCCAGTCGGTTGTGAAAGTACCTTGGACAAGCGAGCAATTTATTATATGAATACGTTTAGTCAGATAGTACGGTACACAGAGTTTCAACATCCTTAAATCAATTCCATCATTTCCCCTTACATTTGACTTTATTTAGTTAATTGTTAATTACTTTTAATACCTCAAATTCATTAACATTTAAGGTGAAGTGTTCTACTATTTTTTTTTTTCGATATGAGTTGATTAATTGCTCTATTTTATTTATATTGGTTAGCTGAGTTTACAAAATATTGATGAATAGAATCCGCGTTTAGAAGGCATGATGGCAGACTGATTTTACGTTTATTAGGTATAAGCCCCTCCCTTTCCAATGTCTTCCATAATACTCTAGAATTATAAGATTTTAATGAAGAACTGTAGTGAACCATGCAAAGTAATTTTATCAAGAAAGCGCATATTTCGATGGGAGAAGTATTTATTTCACAAAATCACTTTGATACAACTCTACATTTAGGTCTTAAAATGAACAAAACTTAAAAAAAAATGAATATGTAAGGGTTTTGCTTATTTGCTCCTCAAGAGTTTTGTTGAACACAAAATCACAGCTCTAGTGGTCAACTGCTTGAGTTAGGAGTCCATGATGTTGTTCTACAATCTACAGACACCCAAAGAAGCTGTTATTATCGTATATAACGATTGAATGTAAGTGAGTAACAAGAAAAGAAAAGATAGGGGTCCATTATCTATCAGGTTGCTTCCTTCAACCAAAGAAAGCCCATCAGAACTGAGATTTCTTCTATCAAGGGTGGAGCCACTTCCGGCTTCTCGTAATTGCTTTCTTCTGGATTACCGTCTCCGTTACTTGTTGGAGTTGAGTTGCTTCTTTGCATTGCTACAGTGGTTTGATTCCAAACCTGAGCAAGCAACTGTCTGTTAGAGTGTAAGTGTGTAATGCTTTAAAACTCGACCGGCAATTGTTTAGTATGTAAATCAAGATAAAAACTTCTGAATGAAAAATTTAAAAAGTACAAGTGACTTTTTTTTTTCATGTTTGTTGTCCGTAGTTTGAATTCATTTTTATTTATTTTTTTTGTTGGTAGCATAACTTTCAACACTATTATTCATTCTTTTACAATGTCTTTTTGTCGCGAATATTAGAAACCAGCAGAAACACCGAGTTTAGTGACCGTGACATGTGTTGGATGGAGGTGGTGGTGGGGGACTCCTTCTGATCTTTGGAGCGAGGCAGTGGAAGAAGTCGTAAGTTTCGGCTCAGTCAGTGTCCGTCCGTACGTGCAGTCATCATGGTGGGTGTGTTACGGTGCTTTCGCGTTGCGATCGGGGTCCTTGGTTTGTTTCTCTTTCCTGCTGCTTCCGATGTGGATTGGGAAAGCAGATACATAGAGGTAAGTACAATTTCTAATAATTACAGTATACTACTTTTTGCCGGTGTCAATGACAATTGCCTAGCATATTCACTATTTTTTTTAAGAGGTAGAGGAAACGATAGTCATATTCTACACGAAAAGACAGCGACAAAAGTGTTTGAGAATGTTTTGCGCACACATCCTGATTAATTGTATGAGTGCCTTGCCTCGGATATTTCTCACTCATGCTTTGACCCACACATCACATATTTAGCTCGGGTATATTGGAATAATGCGTTGTACAGTCTGCGAATACCTCAATGTCCAGAATAAGTTCATATGTCGGGGATATTCCTTGCGGTATTCCAGGTATATTTTACTAGTATGTCCTTTATTCTTCTGAGATAATCTGAGAGATATTGTATGTTCCCGATATTCCAAATGCATAATATATCTACAGTATAATATGTCCAGACGCGTATGCTAGGAATATTCTTATAATAATTCCCAGTGCCTGAGACAAAGTTACCTAAAGGTCTTAAAACTAAATATAGTCAAATTCAGATTCAATCTAATTTCCATATCCTGGGATATTCTATGCACATTGGGAATATAAATTAACGTGCTTTTAGTTTTTAAATAAAACGTATTTGCTTTGCTCAGATATTATTTTATTTTATCTTGAGTTTATAAAAGCAAAGCTTTGATATGGAACATATAATAGAATATCTTGTCCAGGAGGCAAACTATCGTCATCTTCTTGAGTGTAACTGTAAATCTTGTGACTGCATCTCAAATTTACAATTCCTTTTTCTTTTTTACTTTTGTATCAGTAGAAACCAAACATTTCGCCACTTTAAACAATAGTCATTATCAAATCATAATGATGGAGGTGGTGATATTAATTGTGCACTGATTTAAGTCTACTTTTTTTTCGAAAATTTGTTTTATCCTCAGTAGCACATTGATAACAGCCGGTATGAATAATACATGGTTTACGCTTTTGATCACTATTGTTATCCAATATCGATCAATATCGAATTATCGTAGATCGATGCCGATCGATATCAGAGATTGATATTTGAACGCTATAGGAAAGCGCCATCTTCCACTGAGAGAAGTTTACTGTTTTAATAAATTGAATTACGTATATTTTTCCAGTAGTTTTGAAAAAAAAAAGAAATGTGATCTTCATTAAATTTTATTCCACGTTTTATTCTCTCGTCTTGACTTAGAGTTGAAAATTTTCGCATTTATTTCGGGTTGGATTTGAACCTATAATCTTGTCATTTGTCGACGTTTTAGCTACGGAGCCATTCTTGGAGAATAATACATTTACTACGCACTTCATCAACTCAGATATGGAATGCGGTGACAGAAAGTATTTTCATTACAGAAAGATTTTAAGCAGGGAGCGCGTAAAAAGATTTATACGAATCACCGGTTATTTTTCCATTACGTAGACTCTGTGTTCAAACACACATGACGCTCTTCTGAACAATATCGACCAATGTCGATCGATATTATGCAATGTCATCTTCAAACAGTAATGTTTTTCTAACCTTACTATTTTAATCTGTCAAGTTTATTCTGCACATTTTCTGGTTGAAATACAATCCATACCTTAAGTTTCAGGAACAGCATTAAATGTCGAAATATCGTACTACGACCAATGTCGATTGATGTTTATCCAGAATGATCGATATCCGAGTTATTGGACCAGGATTGCCCCGATATCCTTGTGCTGTTATAGATATTTGACTCATTATTGTGGAGAAGTAATGCCTGATGCTCTTCTTAACCGAGTAATCTTCCTTTCACAGCAGCGTTAATGCTAGAAAGGTTTCATTTTAAAGCTTCATTTTGCAAGAAGTTAATAAAACGAACTCACTACGAAGTGACCAGACCACTAAATCTGGGATTTTGACCAAACTTGGCAGAATGTAGCCCACAGAGATAGTGACCTGCAAAGTTTGGGCCGCGGATGGCCACCCAGGGCAAAGATAAGCCACGTTCGATATTTACATGTGAAGTCAATGGAAGCTTGTTTACGAGAGACACTCACCAAGTGACAGAACCAAATCTTGATGAAAATTCATATGTAGGTACAGTGCCTAGGTAATACATCAGAACAAGAATTGTAGGTACTATGGTAAATAAGTAACGACAAGGGAAACCGAGAAAGATGGAACGTAGACAGCAAGTAAAAGTATAAGAGAGTAAGAAAAACGCATGTTCTTTTACAAACTGTTAAATATATTGAAAACAGATGGCTATTGATGGATACTGGACAAGAGGTGATACACGCTGGAGGGTATAACGACAGTGATTACCAACTTGTCTCTGCTTCAGTTTTTAAAACTAGTAAATGGGTCAAGTGATATATCAATCTGCGCTGCAATGTTCCAAGATACCCCTTGACGAAGTTAGTTTTGGCATAACTCTTATCCTGGACGACAAAATGACATGTGAAATTGCCCTGGAGAATGTGTGAGGCGAATGATGAGAAAACGTGTTCTGTTGAAACAGTTGAAGGAACGAAAGCCAAACGGCCACAAAAATATTGTATTTCCCAACATAGCGTAGAGTCAAGAAAGCGGTCATTGTCGTTACACGCTCCAGCATGTATCGCCTCCTGTCCAGTATCCATTAATAGCGATTTGCTTTCAATATATTTAACAATTTGTAAAAGAAAAGGCGTTTTCTTACTTTGTTATGGATTTACTTGTTTTCTATGTTCCACCCTTGTCGATATTTGCTGACCATAGCAGCCATAAGTTTTGATGGTTTACCTAGACACTATACCTACATACGAATTTTAATCAGAATCGGGCTCTGTCAATTGGTGAGTGTCCCTCGTAAATTTTGAAAGTCACTATATCTGATATTGGGCTACACATCTACCAAGTTTGGTGAAAATCCCAGAGTCAGCCGTCTGGTAAATTCCTAGTCAGTTCTATATGAGTTCATCTCTCCAGAACCCAATTGGTGTTTTGTCTGAAGATGGATGGATGACTCGAGGGTTCTTGTGCAGGAGGAAATGATGATGGAGTGTCATTGTCTTCCATCTGACAGAAATCTTGTCCTAAGGACGAGTCTTGAACTTCTGTATTCGGCTTCGAATGGCTTGTATCGTTACCGGAGATCGAACACGGGATCCCATGATTACAAGGCAACAAACATAAACCCCTCAACCGTTGAAGACAGTGACAAATATATTTAGAAAAGATTTAAAGAGATATTTTAGTAAGGACGGAGGCTGCTACTAGCGGTGAAAGATGATATGTTTCATCTTACAGGGAATAAAAAATCACGAGATGTTAAAAATGCAAAGAAGAAACAACTGGGCCGAGAAAAAGAAAAGACTTGTAACTTGTAGCTGGAGCAGATTAGATCAAAGCAAAGATCGGAATTGGAAGAGGAAGATAGAAGACGTAAACCAGTTTTAAGTATTTATGAAGTAATATAAAGTGTGGAAAAAGAAATGGATGCCGAACTGGCAATGGAAAATTAAGCATTCCCTAAGAAAAATCTCTTTTGATGACAGATGATCAGACAGCTGAAGAAATATGAATTAAACGTTTTGTGTGGAGCATTGTGCTGTAAAAAGAGGAAACTTGGTCTCAACAAAAGGTGACTGAATAAGTATGATAGCCTTTGAAATGTGAATCGGACGGAGAATGGTGAAAGACATACAAGAAGCAAAAACAATTTAATATATATATATTTTTAGTTTAAATGAGAAATTTAAGATTATTGAAGCAAGAGAAAAGAGCAAATTTCGGTAAAACAAAAATATATATCTCCCAAGTGTCAGCTCATGACGCACCTGAGGTGACCATTCGTCCCCGAAATAACACTTCAGTCCCCGTTTTGTCCCCAATTTCCAGAAAATGTAAAATAATAATACTTCAACCCTCAAGAAATATTTTGCTAACAAAACCCAGTTCCACAGAGAAAAGCGCATACCTGGCAACTACCAGCTGGGAAGTTTCCAAGTCAATAACATTCCCCAAATTAACCTAAAATGTGTTTTTGAGCTACTGTTGTTCAACGGCAACAATATCTCCATGGAGAGAGACATTTTCCGTCCAGGACATTTTTTGTCATGAACTAAATATATTGGTGGAGGAAAAAATCGCAAATTAAAATTAAGTCAATTCAGTAGTAAAAACAAGCTTGAATATGTTGTTTGTAACTTTTGGTGAACAACTTAAAGATAACTTTTAGCTACTAAAGAAGATTCATTCCAGCTAAAAAATATCATAGGTAAATCGAAGACTCTCTAAATAATAAAGGTATCTGTATTAAAAATTAGTTTCTGCTAGTGAAAATATGTGTTAATACAACTTTGTGCCAGTTGGAAATTTTGCTTGTCCCCGAAAAGACCATGGAAAATATCGTCACTTTAGATGCACCAAAATATAACAAAATAATGAAATGCTGAAAGAAAGGTATTTGAAATATGAAAAAGATGTTAATAAATATATAAACAGCTTCAGTTGTACGTCGAGATTTAGTGTTTTCTTGATATGGATTTATTGTCATTAGTGCTTTTTTAAAAGTAAGATGCAGTTTATTGTGCCCAACTAATGGATAGTGGTATTAAATAGTGGATAAAAACTAAATGAGTCCCAAGTATAGTTAAACAGTTAAGCTCTACGATATTAGATTACATTTGTTAATTGGCAAGTATTTTGCTTAAACTTGCATAAGACAGAGATTTCTCTAATTTAAAAAACAAGTTCTGGCTCTTGAAATACCACTTTCGGCAAGTTCAACCGAAAATATGCGAAACTAAGATTATTGTTAATCCCTATCAACATATGAAGAGTCCTAAAGCGTCCTGGTCTTGTGTTCTTTGATCGAGTCTCGGTGTTTGCCATACTGACGTAGGGTTTTCGTCGATATACTTACGCACACAAGGCGAATGATAAGATGTTGCCTTGAATTAAGGTCTTGGTAAATTCTTCTGCCACAGGTGGAACGAATTTTGAAAATTGAGTCTGCACTCTTCAGATGCTGTAAAGTCCTTGAAATTGCAATGTAAACCGTAACGTTTATAGAACTAACTATAGGTTGTGTCAGATGTGATGTCATTGACTCAACCAAGGTTATTAGAATTAGATGGTAGGCTTGGTTGAGTCAATGACGTCACGTCTGACACAAGCTGTAGTTAGTTCTCTATAAATGTGTAAACCAGGCAACTCCAAAAAAGAATATACTTTTGTTTCTTGCTAGTTAACATCCATTTACAATACAAGTTTCTATAAATATTGATATTGTCCGATTGCAATTAGTACCAGTATTTGCAAATCCTGCGTTTCCTATCCGGTTTTTACTTTGCTTGAAGGAGGCATAGTATTCGTAGCAATATACATTATTTTCAATTTGTTACACAAACTAAAAGTATTTCGTGTGCCCATAAAGTTTATTTCCCGATATTATTAAAATTCTGGTTGTTATACATTCAAATGATAAGTGTAAATAGAATTAAAGTTTTATGTCCAAAACTGAGTAAGTCCAAAGACTCACCACAGAACAAAAAGAAGTGTATCATTGACCTTTTCGCGTACAACTTTGATGCTATCATGGTTAAGTGGAAGACAAGGCCTTAGCTTTGCCATGTAAAATGGAAGTCTAAATAAATAAATAAAAATCAAATGTTAGCGATACTTGAGTGCGAAACCGCCGTCTGGAATATAGCCTATCTATGTTGATACTCCAGTACTGCAGAATCTCTTTCCGTTTCTCTAAATAATCTACCATTCCTTTATAGCCTTTATAGAATTTATTTATAGCCTTTTTTTAGGTAGATTTCGAAGAAAAATATACCTATTGAGATCGATACGATATGAAAGTATATATTATATACCCAACCCGTCTGGTCAGCGTGGGAGCAGTAGACCAACTCCTCCCTTCGGGGAGAGGCCTCATCCACTAGTGGATTGAATATGGCTGTGATTTATTATTATTATATATATATTAACACGCTAGCGGCCATAATTTTGAAGATATTTGAACTAATTTTTTATATGTTGTTTCTAGGCTTAATAGCTCGGTTAAGTTCGTTAATGAGCAAAATCGGTCGCCATCTTGGATCCAAAATGGCCGCCGAACCCATTGTTGTAATAAATACACAGCCTAAACCGCTGGAGCTATTGAAATCAAATTTGGCATAAAAGTACATCACTTTTTGATTACGAAAATGTTACCTAATGAGTTCAAAGACGCCATCTTGGATCCAAAATGGCGGAATCAAGAAATCTATTTTCCATATCGTTTGAGCTAGAGATACGAAATTTGACATAAAGGTGTATTGTCACTAGTAGTTCAAGAAAATATGACGAAAAATTAAAAAAATCGCCATCTTGGATTCAACATGGCCGCTGAACCCATTGTTGTATAGAATACACAGCCTAAACGGCTGCAGCTAGAAATATCAAATTTGGTAACACTATACATTATCATTTGTATATTACTAAAATATTACATGATGTATCCAAAGACGCCATCTTGGATCCAAAATCGCGGACTTAAAAAAACATTTTCCACACCGTTTGAGCTAGAGATACGAAATTTAGCATAAAGGTGCATTATGACGAGTAGTTTAGGGAAATATTACAACATTTGGGAAAAGTCGCCATCTTGGATCCAAAATGACCGCCCAAAATCCCATTTTGCACACCGTTTGAGCTGGATAAATGAAATTTTACTAGAAGGTGTACCATCACAAGTAGGTCACGACAATATAAGAAAACTTTCAAAAATTCGTCAACTTGGATCCAAAATGGCCGCCCCAAAAACCCAATTTCCAAATCATTGAAGGTAGAGAAACGAAATTTTCTTTGAAGGTGTATGACCGAGAGTAGGTTACAATAAATGGGGCAAACCTTCCTTTTGGGGGCGCAGCCCCACGTGGGAGGGTACAGATGGATACCATGGTGGTGTAGTGCTGCAGTGAGATTTTGGTTAAGATAAAGGAGGCGCATTCTCTCAAAAGCACTGAAGTTGGGGGGCGAACCCCCTACGGGGTCTGGGGGCAGCGCTCCAAGCGAAACAAAGCGAGGAGTATATATATATTGTGGGGTATCGTTGAACAGCTTTTGATGAATAATCTACAAAAAAATAAATAGTTTCTCGATAGCTCTCATATAAGACGAGATTTGAATTTTTGAAAATAAAAAAAAACTTCGAGATCTACCTCAGCCTGTAGGCCTACCGAAAGGGATTTTTTTCATCTCAGCCTCAACCCGGTAGAGGGCGTGCGGTGAGGATGTTGGAAATTTTTCGGGCCGGGCCCAGTTTGTAGATACCACCCCGGCAGTTGCCTGATGTGATGGAGAAAAAAAAACTGGAAAAACCTCAGTCAGGATGGTCGGCCGCTGTGATCATTTTTCCCATCGCATCATTTTCTTCTTTTTTTTTAAAAAAAAAATGAAATTCATCTATACAGAGCCATATACTGTGTTTTCATACTACTGTATTCTTTAGTCAGTATGATAAAAAGAGAAGTATTTCACAATAAACAATTCCTGTTCCATAATTTGTGTGAAAGGGAAGAGTGATCGATGGAATCAAAAGCCTTGAAAATATCTAAATATACTATGTCTAAATAGTAAATTGAGCGAAATAAGTTTTCATGGCATGAGAAATTAAATTGGAAAAGTTTGTTAAGCACGAACTACCTGGAATTAAACTAGGGTACATTGAGTTATTAATACAAGGTAAATTATCCATCTCTAGGCTAATAACGAGAGTTTTGAAATTGGCCTCTAAGAAGAGATATCGTTGTTACCCGATTTGTATATAGGTGTGATCAGAAAAAGCGGAAACACATCATCTGAGAAATACCTGTTTTGTAGGTAAATAATAAAAGAAAGTTCTTTTAACTTATAAAGAAAGTGCAATGATTTTCTTACAGTGTAGAACTTCCTTCATAAAAATCTCAGATGAACAGAAACAATTACATTATTATAAATGAGATTCCTTGAGGTACTGACTGATAAGGAAAGATATAAATGTGAAATATATTTTAATTTATCATATCTTAGACCGTTATCAATTCATTCATTTTTTTAAAGATAAATCCCTCATTATTATGAAATCGATAACACTATTATCAAATCGATAACATTCTTTCAACTTGCGAATATAAGTCAAGGTTAAACTTAAATACAGTACCATATAGCGCAGGTGTGATTCAAGTTCTTCACTTAGTGTCGAGTTCATAATTGCTATCAATACATTAGCTAACACAATTCTTTTTTGTTCTTAGAAGTATACACAAACATGTCTCTGAAGGCAGTACTGTATGATGGTTCGAAGAGATGGTCTCTGTATAATACTTCTTCAGGTGATTGATTTTCACTGATAGAAACGACTTTAAAATAAATGTAGGGAGTTCGAATTGTCGAGAACTGACAATAATTATAATTTACAATCAATTAATCCAAACCAATACTCAGACGCATCTGGGACTTCCCCTAAACTCCACAGGGATATCATCTTTTAGACTTTTAGTTGGGAATTGATAGTAGATTTAAAAAAAAAAAAAACAATCAGCATAATCTAAGTAATATCTAGTGTCACATGTTTTATACATATCTGTAAAACAAGAATCCTGTACAATGTTTAATGTGCAATTACCAAAAACACATTTTCAAAACAAAACAAAACACGGCGTTTCAAGTGCTTCACGCAGTCATTACCAAGTATAACTAACCTTTTACAAAATCATTTACTTTTTAATTATAGTGTTTTTTTTTTTAAATTTTATGATTTTTAATTATCAAATTATGTTTAGTTTTTAAGCTCCTCATTTTTATGTTATTCTTTCTTCTTTAATACTTGCATGCATATTCATGACATTTACCAAGTTATATTAAAAGTCCTGCTTTTTTTTTGTTTACGTTATCAATGTAACAAATTCCATATCCTTCCCTAACCAATTGTCTATTTTGCTCTTTATTCCTTTAACAAACCTATTACTGTTAACGTCTATATGAGGGTCATTGATTATACGTGTTGCATTGCAATCCACGATTTCATTTCTCAGTTCTTGATACCTTAAGTGTTCTTTATTTTTTCTCTATATATCTTTCTGTTTGCATGTTTTTCAGTAGTTATTTTTGGTTTCGTAGATTCCTGACTTCAGCAAAGCTCTGTAAAGTGTTCTTTTGTTTTTTAACCCAGGTAGCGCTTAGTCTAATTTCTTGCCCAGTTTTATTGATATTTGAATGTTATATTCTTTTAGTGTTCTTCTTATTTTATGTGTAACCTTCGGTTTATTGAGAGTTGAAAGCTATCCTCCTTCTTTTATTTCATTCTCATCGTACTTGTATAATTATTTGTGTCTTGTATCCATACTGAACTGTCATTTTTCCATATTTCTTCCCTGTTTCTCTGTTGTGTTCCAAAGGATCATCCCCAGTGCTGTATTAAGCTATTTGGGAGGCCCTGTACTATTGACTTTCTTAGGACCCCTGCTACCTATCCACTGTGCTTACCATTTACATAGTTTACTGATTTACCTTTGGTTGGCAGAGCCCCCTTTAGATCCCCCTTAATCCGGCTCTGATCATCTAATCACCTCTCATCACTTGACAATGAAAAGAATTTTAAACGTAGTGGAACGGGCGTAAGGCTTTTACCTCCAATATACTTTGTTTTTTTATCTTTTATCTTGAAACGTAGTGTTGTTTTATGTTTAAAATGTGGTTTTATGCGTGTTTAGGTAATGATTTAAAATTTATATTAAACATCGTACAATGATGTTTCATAGATACCAGAATAGTAAATTAAATAAATAAGAATTATATTTCATACACATTTAAGAAACTGTTCAACAGGAAGGAAACAACATTTTTTTTTTCAATTCGGAATCATATTGAGTGTACAAGGACTACTGACTGAATCGAGAAAGTGTCAACTCAATTAAAACTGAACAACGGTGTAGATCACCCTCGCCATCTTGGTACGCACTTTCCATTGATTTACATGGGAATTGTTTTACTCGTCTTACAACTCTCAGGAGCATACTTTTAACTTCTGTTTTCGTCCAGTTTATCATCATGTTCTCTTTTACTCATGTTATTTTATAGAAATGCAATATTTTACATACGAACAGTACAATTTTCCGTTAACATGTTGTAATTTATATAGCAAACTATTAATAATACATTATACTTATATATTTGAAGAAACTTCAAAAACCAAAACTATACAAGAGTCAAAATGACCACCAAGACAAATTTTGTGAAAGCAGAACTTAATTATTCTACTTCCGAAAAGCATAAAATGAGTAAAACGATTCTCGTGTAAATCGATGGAAAGGTCATACCAAGATGGCGGGGGTGATCTACACCGTTGATTCGTAAACTTTGTATTTATGACTCATTTCATTGATTAATAACATCGAACCGTCTTTATTAACATTTAACATTGAAATTCCACAAACATTCATTCTCCAGCAAGGATTTGAACCATTCACCCTCTTTACTTCTTTTGAACCCAAGTTCAGTGTTTTAAAACGTTGAATTATGTGTGGTCAGTAATTATCATAGTTCATACATAATAAAGTAATTCCAGAATCGTGAGTACTTGCTGATATTTATCAAAGATGCCACAAGCCGTATTCTATAGTACATCCGTAATTCCACTCACGTTGGGGTTGGATACAATTTTACACATGAACAAGCCTACCTTAATGGAATGAAGTTCCATGTAGAATTAATGTCTCATATGATACAACTTCAATTGTTCCTCACATTAAATCAGGGTTACCCGATAATTTTTACCAGTGGAGGTCAGTCAAGTTAAAAATGGCGGTTTCAATGACTGCATATTTGTTTTTCTTACAATGGAGCTACAAAGCTAAGATTGGTAGACAACTATGGCTACCTTTTATTTAAAATCCGATGAAGAAACACTGAGGAACAGAGGAATTTCTTACTTTCAAATTTCAGTTTTCACAGGACAAGTTACATAAAATTTTATATTTTTATTGTAACTTCCTATCAAGTAATAAAATTTAATGAAAATGGGAAGTGATGATGATGATGAACCATTTTATCTCGGTAACGAACATTTTATTAAAATTTAGAATTTGGATTACAGGAGTACGAATATGTCCCACTTGGTCACTAGAGAATGGAGGACATTTCAAGATATTTATAAAAGGAGGGAGGAGGAGATGAAAAAAGGAGGGCATGTTCTCCAAAAGGATGTCATCTGGTAACCCTTCATTAAACATTAATATGTAATAGAAAATCTTTGTTATCAAATGTCTTTCAAATATTAGTAATATGGACAATCTTAATGTAACTTAATTACATAAATTGTATCTGTTCAATACTATACATGCCCATTATTAATTTAGATCCATCAAATAATATATCTCTACGACATCAACCTTCTAAGTTATACCCTTTCATGGACGATTTTACGAAATAATTGTTATTTGCTAGTTGACTTGTTAAAAAAAGATATTTACTTTTCCAAACACCCTTCAAAACTACAATGAAAAGTAAAAAGAAAATGCTATTTGTATTAAACTGATCTAAAAATGTATCAATTCAATATCTTCTTAAAGTCAGCGTGAAACTAAACCAGGCTAGCTTTTACATTAATTTCAAATAGCATTTTCATGACTATCCTTACATAAGCGCCCATAAGTACTTATTTTGAAACACAGATATATTGCAATATGTCACAATAATTAAACAAAACAGTATAGTTGCTATGGAAACAATTTGCGATGACAGCAGCAGAAGAGCTAAGAAAAATAGGGCTAATTTGAACAGATTGTATAAACTTAGGTCGATGGTAAACAAAACAGATAGACAGACTGTATAAACTTAACACAAGCTTCCAGGGATTAAGTTCAGGAAAGCAGGATGGCCACAGGCCGGGTAAATGATTAAGGGAAACCCACACATGAGATGAGGGAGCCAGACATGAGATAAGATAATAAGTAGTTGAAACATCAAGACAATTGTCACCATGGAGAAGAAATTTAAGGAGATATAATTATATGGTAAAAGGAAGACAAAAGTGATTCTCTAAAGTAGGGAGTTTGTGATGATTACAAATATCCAAGGAAATCAACACAGGAACGGGAATATAGGCAGTATCTTTTATTGACGCTGTTGATGGGTATTGATCTTAATAGTTCACATGTACTCGCCTAGAACCTCTGTGGTCAAAATCAAGTACACTCTGAGGGAGACATAAAGCATTGTTCCATGATTTGACGTCTAGCACGAGCGTTGGTCAAACACACGACCATGTAACGCGAAAATTATTTACACAAGTGAAAAAAAAGGTATAACTGGAACTGATGAATTAGTCGCCGAAGTCCCCAGACATCAGGTTGATTTAATTGCTGCAGGATCAGTTAGACATGGACATAAGCCAACATAGTCTCATATCTAAGACACTCTTGTGGACGCTTTTATTCGACAAATGTGCTAAAATGACAGCAAATAACTTGACAAGCTGCTTAGTCAGTACCACCAAATTGTGCAAAGCGATAATCAAGAATGAAATGAGCGATATTATCGAAACTATAACATAATTGTATGTATTGTTCTGATTCTTTTAATGATTTGTAATTGATAATTTCTAATATATCGTCTTACCATATAAATGCTAATTTTCTTATTTTGTAAAAAATAATACACTTTTTCTTGACCATAAGTGGTGCCTAAGTACTTATGGACGCTTGTTTAAATCCTCCGTGGATACCGGTGTGGTTTATCAACGCGCCTACTTCAAGAAAGGTTTGAATAGTAATACATTTTGATCATTTTAATAAGATATTGGTTACTTTTCACTTTTTCCTGCATTTTTGAAAGGTATTTAATTTTCTTTGAAAATCTAAGTCTGTTAAACGAATTATAATTCTAAATACAGTAGAGTCTCTGTTATCCGATACATATGGGACCGGGTCTTGTAGGATTATTAAGATCTGTGTCGGACTGGCGAAGTGTTGGACTAAAGAAGGTCTACTGTATGTACATAATGAAACTGCTTTAATATGTTGAATATTCACAAGGAGTAAACTCCTAGTTGTGATGTATCGATAGACGAATCAGCATCAAATACGATCCACTCGTATGTAACAAATGTTCACCAGAAACGAACGTCATGACGTCACTGATCACAAAGTGTTTTTTTTTTTTTCAAGGGAGAAAGGAATGAATGCCAAACTAACATGATGGCTAGCGAATTTAACGAAAGTTAGATTAGAATGGAGTAATACTGATTAACTCCTAACGTTGCCACAAATCATTGAGTTACAAATTTTGGTACGTGCTCTTCTCTACCGGGTTACCAATAAAGCTCGATGCGAAATCTCACAAGGGAGCTATCCCATGGATGAAGTCAACACTCGTTTCGGAAGTCGTGCGTTTCGGAATTTGTCAAAACACGTGGGCCGCGGGGCTTAACACTTTCCTTCTCAACATCTAATCCTCGTGCGTAGGTAACTTTCCAATTCTATATGTTGAAAAATTGAATTTCCGTTAAATTTCTTAAGTAAACTAAGCTTTTGCTAAAGATTTCTTGAATTACAAGTATTAATAAAGTTGATCTATTCATAAATTCCACTGAGTCATTCCAAATGTAAAGATTATATAAATACGGGGTGACCAATTCGAAAACTTCCATCCTGTTTATTTTGTAACCAATTGATTTGTAGAAAAATATCTCCAAACACGTAAATTTTAATTTCAAGAGGGACATACTATTCTTGTAAACCTTCACGTGTTATCAATTTTCTTCGGTCTAGTGGCAAAACTTTCAATTTTCTTCAATGATAAGATGGGTCAAGTGGCACACAATTCTCTCTACAATAATTTCATTACTTTGGAATTTCAATTTTCACCTTGCAAGAAATTAGGATGCACCTGTTATGTACTTTAAAGTAAATAACATCGTGAATGTTCTATGGAGACAGTTCTCTTATTTGTCTTTCTTTGAGTGCAGTGGTAGAAACTGTTTTAACATTTTTTTTTTAAGTAAAGAAGAGAGGAAGCTATACATATAGTGTTGATTTGGTATGGTCTTTCGTTCTCAATCCGCATATCTTCTGTCCGGAACATGATGCTGTGTCTATTGTAAGGGAATTACTTTAGTCTTCTATTGGGTGATTCATAATTCAGTGCTAGAATCGAGGGTACACGCGAGTACACAGTGTGTATTCATCTTAAAATTTTAGAATGAAGCGTGTAATGCTGGGAACACGATGGCTATTTGAAAGAAATCACAGAACTTATTTTAATTTAGCCATTTATACATGTACGTATTATGATCTAGCGGAGAGATTCTAAAGATGTGACATACTGTATTAACATTGAGTCAAATCCAAGTCCAGGAATTCTGCCAGCCCCCCCCCCCCTTAATGAGGGTTTCACCCCTCCAAATCGTCGTGCACACACCTCCAACATAAAACTTTGTACTGTTAGAAATCGATAGAAACTCTGTAAAACTCTACTTACGCCCGCTAACTTTGTCTTTGACACTCCCAAACTAAAAATCCAGGCAGAATCCCTGCCCAAGTCTTGCTTGTAGGAATAATGCGGTTTCATAGACCATCACCTAGACTAAGAGAAATACCTGTGAATAACAATTAAACGATATTAGATGACTGCAATGTTCTAACGATCTGCTCTGCGATGTATTTTCCTCCTGCGCATGTAATGATGTTACAGACGTACTGTAAATCCGTAGAACCGTAATACATTTACAGAGCATGTTTTTATATTTGTACCCACATAGCAGAGTACATCCCTGGGACGTCCCATTTAGATCCCATTAACGTCAGATATCTCAAGCTCCCATAGCGATGTCCTAAGGACGTCCGTGGACTGTGGGCAATACAAACAGTTCATCCCGTATGGAAGTCCCCTGGATGTCCCCCGGAAAGCCGTGCGGGATTACCTACCTCGAAATTCTATAAATTAAATCGACCTTACTATTATTATTATTTTATTAATTATAACTATACGAAGGATATGCCTTCGTATAGCTATACGAAGGATTAATTATAACTATACGTCACATGGATGTAAACGGGACTTAAACAGGACGTCCTACGGACGTCCCGATATCCTGCCAGGAAATCCGTCAGATGTCCCTGGGACGTCATTTTGCTATGTGGGTATAGTTTCGTTCTGTCATTGTTTACGTACATTTTTATTAAGGGCACATGAAACTCTGCGTAAAGAAATTTCAAGTATTCTAAAAAAAATACAATAACTTAAATTTTAAAATAATAATAATAATAAAAACGAAAGTCCAAGTATTTGTAAATTTAGCGGAGAATTGTCAGGTTGTACGATCATGTCAACGCACTGTTAGATCATCAAAAAGTAGAATAATTTTGAAATTTGGCATTTAAAATTATAAGCATATTTTATAAAATCATTTACGAAAGATGGAAAATTTGCACATGTTATTCTTTTTCTCTACTTATCCTCTTGAGGCTGATCTTCATGAACGCTTGCGTTGCTTTCAATTAGGGTGAGTAGCCAATTGAAACACGTGTTTTATTGCGTGTTTTCTTGTAAGGTAAGTGTAACATGTGTTTCAATTGACTACTCACCCAAATCGCAAGCAAAGCAAGATTAAATGAAAATCAGTCCTAACTCCCTGTTAGGAATGTTTCTGCCCCGAGAACGTCGTGAAAATTTTAGTTTAAAAAAATCCCAAACCTGGATATACTCACTGATCGTCTTAAATTATGGAACGATTGGACATTAGGCAACAGAGTGGAATCTACAAAATGCTCCAGCTCAAATGTATATTCATTAAATTTTCAATGACGGCAGTCAGTCCAGTATCGGTTTTAGATAGAGGTCATTGGCGGCTCGAAGAAAAAAAAAAGAAGAAATGGTCAGCTTCATTTGGCCCATCTCGAACACAAGCTAGCGTCTAAATCACTAAAACCTTGACATTATAGTCAGCTCGATAAATCAAACATTAGATTTGCATACGTTTTATAAGCCTGACCAATTCTAACAGTATATTATTATGTAAACCAGTTCCCAACATCAATCTGTCCAAATTTTAATAACGTTTATGAAAAAGGTTTATCATGCCTCCTGGTAACCTAAAAAAAAAAAGTCTTCCAATTTCACTTTTTCATGTTTTGAAAGCATTTTACACTTAGAAATCATTCACGAAGAACAACACACTTGCAGGTCAGTAGAAAGGATTTTCGAAAGGGAGGGGCACAGGCGAACTTTCCAGCTCTTATTCTATGAAAGTTTTAGCGAAATGAGCAAAGGCGTAGTGATTAGACCCACATCCCCCAATGGGGGTGTCACCCCCTCCAAATCGTCGAGCACACCTTCAACCTTAAAACTTTTACTGTTAAAAGTCGATAGAAACTTCGCAAAACTCTCTTTTCACACCAGCATCCCTAACTCTTGCTTTACACGCCAACAAACTGAAAATCCTAGCAGAATCCCTGCTTTGGAATGAGTTCAGAGGGTAGTGATACACTGGAAGTAACCAAGAATCACGCGAAATACATGTTCAAATAGGTCTAAACCAAATTCAAAGAATGGATTTTACAGTTTCGTTTAAGCAAAACGTTTCCATAAACTGAAGGCATTTGCAAAGTTACATTTTAGAGAAAACCTTTTTTTTAATTGTTATTCTTCGTGTCTACTAATTAGTTTTTTATACGTGTGCACACTCCCTAAGTATCGAAGGAGGTATAAGTAAACCATCACTCTCATGAGAACCCCAAAATATACCTTAACCAAGCGCGTTTTATAACAATTCTATCAACGAATAGATAGTTGAAAATCAGGCATACTGCCTTGCAGAATACTGAAAAGAAGGAAGCATTTTGAGATCAAGGGAAAACTATAGTAGCTGTGGCGTTCCATAAGGTGAAATTTGCGGATGTCGCTACCCATTCGATTCAGAATACCCTCAACATTTACATTAGCATAGTTATGTGTCAGACCATTCAATTTCTCCGCTGTTATTGAAGAACGAGTATAACATTTGAAGTGATGTGCCTCAAAATTGAGAAACAACGCTCAGGCGCGCGAGTTGCAATGGGCAATGTCATGAGAATTTCCAATGAGTGTAGACATTAGGACACAATTCCTTTGAGCAGTGTATTTGGCTGTAAACAGCAGTACAAGGACACTCCATTAGATAAAGTTTTTCCACTTGTTTTGTCACATTTGAAATTCGGCCTAAACAATACTCTTTCTTGCAAATCATCGTTATAAAGATCTAGAGATGGAGCAATTGAAGTCTGCATCTCCTTCTACAATATTGTTTCGCACAAGGTAACTCAATTTAAGACATTCCGCCTGATATTTGTCAAGCAGTGGTTTGTGTTCTCTGACAAGATTATGAAGATATGGAAAATACATAACGCATCTAAAATAATCTTCGACAGTTTCATTTGGATAGTTTTTCATTCCCAATACCTCGATAAAAATTAAATTTTAAACTGTCACTGATTTCACTACTTGAATTTAGGTATAGTTCAATGTCAAGATTGGATAGAGGATTATCGATCAACAGACAGTTACTCGTATCCGAATGACCCGCCGCACTATGCTCATATTCTCGACTCAAATAATCGATTCTACTGATAATGCTTTTGCTTTATCTGTGTGCAGATTACTGGTACCATTATCGGAAACTCCATAAGCGATTCTCGCAGAATTTTGTAAAGAAAATATCCAAGGTATTCTGAGCAAGTCTTTTGCTCATTTTTGAATATTTGTCTATTTTTGTACAGATCCGTTTTTCCTATATCGTCACGAAGACGGCAGTTCCCTCCAGAAGCCGAAAATTGTCTAATAGTTATTGCTGTTCGGTGTTTTTATTACTGTACTTTCTCAGCTTCTATTGCGTATACTCGAAATCTTAGCTTCTGAAAGGCTATGGGGAAACAGCTTTGCACTGGACGCACATGCTGTAGACAAATTCACCTGCTGTCGAGAGTCATTAGCATTGTTGACTCACATGCACACAATATCCCTCCTAGAATTGTACGCTTTCGATTCGAACGGAGCTCAATAGCACAGATAAGTTGTATCTCTGTGCCCTTATTCTCCTCTGTGCTCAATAGTGTACTTGATCTGCTTTGGAGTTTTAGTAGTCATTCATAACTTCTAATGATTCATTAGATAACTCTGTGACATGCGTTTGCCGGGTGAATATGTCTTGGTCAAACTGTATGTTGCAATTATTAGGGAACGTGTGCCCATTGATTACAGTTATCTTACCAGGACTAATTTTCATCCCGTAAGGGAGGGGGCACGTGCCCGGGTGCCCACCCCCTGGCTACGGCACTGCATACATAGTCTGGATAAGAGATGAGGAAACTGTTGGTTAACAATATTTTTTTTAGGTAATTCTAGTCATGTAACTAGTACTTCAGAAAATGTCATACTTTCACATCCGGTCGAATTTGCAGACTTAATTAACGTTCATCAACTTCACATATACAACTAACAGCTTGTGACACATACAATAGCTACTTCGAACATGATACGAAGCTCCAAGTATACAATTTCTTTCCTGCTCTGCGTACGTCTGTTAGCATTGTCTCCAGTGCATCTCCGTCAGTCTTTCTTCTACCTGACAACCCCAATTAACAACAAAAGTTATTTTTATGTTTCTCGGTCTTAGGAGAAAAGAAAAAGAATTCCTCTTTCTTGTATTTGTTATAAAGCATGGTAAGAAAACAAGAAATAGAAAAGAAGTGACTTTTGGCGGCGTCGCCTCCGCCTTCTACAACGGCACTCCGTCATGCTGGGGTGGATCTCGTTTCCTTATTTCATATCCACTTCCTGAACCGGCACAACGCAACACAAAACACAGTCACATTCGCAGCCTTCCATGTAATGTTTAACACTGTTTATTTGTCGTCCCCTGTGAAACTGTTTCCGTCATTTCCAAGACACACAAATACAGACAAAGACACACACACACAGTAAAAGAGAAAAAGGGAGAGAGTGAACTGTGTTCGGCAAAATGACAACATATCAATGTTCATTCCATTACAGTCCTGCATTCCCAACGTTTATAGAATTTAACTATATCTTATGTCAGACGTGACGTCAGATGATAGACCAAAACATTAGGCTGTATATCTTGGGAATAAAAAATAATCAGCTTATGAAACCAAGGTTTTACTCTTTTTGGGGGGTTGTTTAATTAATAGTATATGCTTAACCAAATTAAAGTTACGAATAAGGCACTCTTCTGAATTCTGCCTGTGCACACCAAAACGGGAGCCTGAAGTTGGTACATTCGGATACAGGTTTATCAATTTTTGTCTATCATATAAGTCAATGACGTCAGGTCTGACACAACCTATAGTTAGTTCTATAAACGTTGCTACATTGAATTTTCTTTACGTTTATGAAACACCTTTTGCACACTCATATTGGCCATTTCCAGTGGTCCATAATTTAGTTTCCGGGGGTTGGGTATATCCAGCCACCAGGGCCGCATTTACCACTACGCCCAATAGGTTCGGGCCTAGGGGCGCAACTTTCACAGGGGAGTAGTTTCAATGAAAAATGATAAATCATTATTTAAGACGCGAGACGAAAACCATATTTATCAAAAAAACATTATGGACCATGTAGGGAGAGCGCCAAACACCATCACCTTGACTCGGGCTACTCCTCAGACATAACTGACTTCAAGTAATTTAAAGTAAGGTTAATTTACATTAGAAATTGTAAAACAAGCATTACTGTTTAAATTAGGAATATTATTTATTCCTATTTTTGCCTTTATACACACCAAAATCATTTTAGTCAATGCTGTAAACAGACAACAGGTGCTTTGTGTTGAAGCGCTCTAAATGCATAAAGTCGTAATTTACACTAGATTTATATAAATGAGGAAAATTAAGATGCCTTTTCCTAACTGTCTTTTCGGGTCCACAATGGGTTGGAATCGCGCGTTCAAATTCTGCTGTCGACCGTCCTGACTGAGGTTTTCCAGAGTTTTCTTCAGTTTCACCACACGAACGACAGGATGGTACCTTAACTACGACACCGTCCGCTAGCCTCCCATACCATATCCAGGTCTGATCTAAAGGTGGCTAAATACCTTAAAATTTTAAAAGATAGCCTAATCTGTGTCTTTTATGACAGCAGAAACAACATATCGAATGAGTTTGTAGTGTCCGATTTGTCCATTCCTAGAGATCTTTTTAACTTTTGAAGTTCCTAGTTTTTAGGAACGACGTATTGGCGCGTGGAACGATATACCATTGTTTTATTAATGCCATTGTTTTATTATTAATAATATTGAACCATATCTTGTAAATAACTACATTAGCATCATTAAATTGTTATTACAGTTTATTATTATTAAATGGCAAGCAGACGAAGCAGAGTAATTTGTCATAATGTGAAGATGGGAATGGGAAAAGGACGGGAGGGAAAAGTTAAGGGCGCCTAGACGCATAAATCTGACCCTACCAGCCACTCTACCCATATAATGTGTACAGCAATCGACTCATTGTTGGTCATTTCCGGTTGGTGGACCACTTCTTGTTCATAGTTCATAATATATGGAATTTCCGGCTGTGGGCCAATATGAGTACCCATCGTTTTCTTTTGTTAACCTGAATTTGGTTGCTGTACATATTGTCTAGTTAGAGTGGCTGAATATAATCCCCCCCCGGAAACTAAATGATGGACTGTGAACCGGAAGTGGCCAACCAGAAATGGTCAATATGGGTATGAATAGTTTTCTTTTGTCAAATTGAATCGATTGGTACCGTATTGTGTGGGTGGAGTTGCTGGATATACCCCACCCCTGGAAACTAAATTATTTGCAATTTTACCCTGCTCTTCATGTAACAAATACCGTATATCTCCTCCTCCAGACACACGGCCAAGGAAGATGATATTGCCAGTACCCTATCAGCAAGCTTCGTCGGGCCGGGGTAGGGCCAACCGTATCCCAACCATTTCGCTGTTGGCCCAACTTTCGCCCGACGAATTTTGCTGATAGGGTAGGAAGTGTCGAAGTGTTGTTTGCAAGAAGAAAAAAAAGTGTCGAATTATATGAAGTAAACAAATTATATGTAATCATTCATTTGCAAATAAGAAATAATTTAGTGTATTTCCCGAGATATATTCTAGTATAAATTTTATATTTATATAATGTAATTTAGGGAGTGTTCGGAATTCAGAATTTCGAAGTGTCGGAATTCTGTACTGTCTTCTCACGTCATCACCAAATGATGGAAACAATGGTTCACGTAGACCGACAGTTTGTAAATCTGCCATCAGACATATCAACAAGATATGTTTTCTGAACAATTGACGAGACACTAACTATATAATGTATTAGCGGTTTTCGGAATTCCAGAATCGGAATTACAATTTTTTTTATTCCGTAATGTCGCAATTGCAAAAAGTTCGAATTCCGGAAACCTAGTGTGATTTATTAAAAAGTATTGCAAAACATAGGGTAAATGTTTAGTGCAGTAAATTCTCTTCTAATGTTAATTTTAAATTTATCATATAAATGAATACTTTTCCCCATACTAATATATTTTTAATAATCGTTATTATAGAAAAGAGAACAGTGGCACATCCAGGATTTTCGGAGTAGGGAACGCAGATGAAATAGACCAGGGTTATTTTGCCGCTAAGTGATTATTTTTAGTATATATTTACCTTATTTTCTCTAATATTGCTTAGTTTTATCATATAATTCATACATTGGTATCCACAAAAATTAATATTTGTGGATAAATTAAATAGATTCTGAAACAAATCTAAATATTTTCTTAAATATGTTTTTTTGTAATAATGCTGAAAAAAAAATTTCCATTAAGGGGAATGCGCCCCCGTGCCCCTCTCTGGATACGCCACTGAGAGAGAACTTAAAGTACATATTTCTGCCCTATATACATATGAGTTATTCAATTACACATATCTTGCCAGATTCTTTTGGCTGTAAGGTCAATTACAATAGTCATAGGTTTGTGGTCTGGAGCACCCCCTCCCCCTTGGTGTTTATCGGTGAAAATTTAGCATTAGCGACTGTTAAGAAGTATGTGTAAAAAAAATTAAAGACATACTTTTCGTAGACAATTCGTAATAAAAAATACAAAATAATTATATTTATTTATGACTAAAAAGAAAATGCATGGGGTGCGCTCTCATATACAGTCACTATAAATTCTTGAATTGGCGCCCCATACTTTTCTTTTTAGTCATGCATAAATAAAATTATTCATTACTTTACGAATTGTTTAAGAAACGTTTATTAAAATATATATTTTTTCGAGATATTTCGGTCTTCAGATACTTTTTGTCAAGCTAATGAATTGTGTCTCAAATCCTAAAAATGTTTTGCAACTAGTCAAAACCCAACATCGTTGCAGGCTAGTATGTATTTTAGAATAAAGAAGTCCATATTAAAAATACTAAAATATGCTTTTAAAATATAGAAATATATGAAAGTAATAATGAAATATTGTATTGTCACTCGACTTACGCCGCTATGCAAAATTTCATCTTTGTATGGCGTTGGGAAAAGAGTTAAATTAACGTTGGAAGATTTGAGGACACCACGAACCATTTTGAACTTAAGAAAAGATTGTGAAAATAGTCAAAGTCATAGTTTCTCGCACCCTTTCAGACCACGAGGACTCCAGCGGTATCTGACTCAGTTTTGTCTGACTTATATAGTTACTGAGATCTAGGGTGGGGTGACAAATGGAGAATGTTAAACGATTAAAAAAGACCTGCCAGTTGTAGAGCCAAGGTTATAGATTTCCCCACATAGCTCTGAGAGGAGAACAGACAGGAGAATATGTATATCTTACCCTATTCACTAGCGTTCTTAGGGCTACCTTACTATAAAAGTAAAAAAAAAAAGCGTATTATTTATTTTACAGCGTAGTTACAGAGGGACATTGTATTTATCATTACTCGCTACATGGTAGAAGACATCATCTCCGTTTCTCAATTTATCGCCATTTCCGATTTCATCAGTATTTTAAGTAAGAAACAAAAGAAACTCGCTACTTGACCTAACGAATCGTATACGAGTGAAAAAACAGATATTTTGAAAAATATTTTCATTCTTCTCCGTCTAGATATGCAAATTCTTTCGTTTCCCGTGGATACTGCGAACTAGTTAAAAAGAAAAGAAAAAAAACCGACGGAAGGATGAGTAACCTTCAAACTTGCCTTGCACAATTATCCCCTTTTCTTTAAAAGAACAATTAATTGAAGGTTTTAAAGTATTGTTTGTGACTTGTAAGCGAGAAATGATTTAATTAATTCTCTCTTTTTCTCTGTTGCTATCAAGAGTAAATAAAATAAGGAAGGAGAGAGACTTTACGTAAGAATCTTACGCAAACCAAAACGAAACATTGTTTTTAATTTCTCGTATGCAGATGACATCATTTTTTCTGTCTGCTAGCTTGTGTTTTAAAAAAATCTGTGAAGTTTCTTCATGTTTCTTTTTCTTCCAAAATAACGTTTTATTCACACAGCATGTATTTAATGCTTTACGTTGTAGATAATTAATGTAATCAGTAGGATTAGAGCTAAGCCCTCACACATTCATCCCAATTTACTATTGCTTTGTTTTTCTACAGCCTTACGAGGAAAATGATGGGATTAATTATGCATTCACTGCCACATTGCTATACTTCCTATATCTTCACCCTGACACACATAAGGAATTAACTAAGAACATATGGACTGAAGTTATTGGGTCTAGTTCGTAATATAATACTAATAAACCTCCAGGGGAATGAAGAAATATTTTCAATTAATTATAGGAACGATTTAAGTTCCTAGAGATAAATACAACTTCGAAGGCATCTTTACTGTAAACTGAAAAACTATGAATTCTTACCGAAATATGCTCTCATCCCGTATATACAATACGGTAATTTCTGATTACGGTATTATTCAAAGAACATATCTATTTTTGATCATAATTACCGTCCGCAAAAAAATCATTTATCATTAGCACAAAATCTCTGCAAAATAACTTGGTTCTGTTCAAGGACAGAGATATATGTTTGCATTTACTAGTAGACCTACATTGTTTTTCACTATAAAATCTCGGTGGCATTACTCCCTCATGCTCCGGGCTCCAACCCTCCCTCGCCCCATACTGTGAAACTATTACAGATAGAAACAGGGTAACAAAAAATATTTTGTGTAATATGCATATTTCAAAAGAGTTGTATAAATTCATAATGAATACTCTTGTAAACAAACAACTGCATGTATATTTCTTCTATTGAGTCTGTTGCAATGGGCTCTGAGAAGTATTAGTTCAAAAATATCATAACGTAACTACGTCGCGCGGCTTCCCTACCCCTCGTTTTTTTAAAAAAAGTTTAGTCAGCTATCAGCAGGTAACAGTATGGGTACCATTTAAAAATTGACAACTGGGTGCTTGCTACAGAGAACAACCACAGTATATTTCAGTTATTTCGAATATGTATACTCAAAACTTGGTGCGGATACGTCGAACTGTATGGAAGTAGTAAAAATATAATTTTTAAAATTATTGGCAACACTGTGGCCTCAAGTACCTCTATGACGCATCCCAGTACGTAAATAGGCCTATGTAGTTTGGTTCTAATAGGTTCAACGATATGGAAGCAATTAAACATTTTATTTTGTGTAAATCAATGTGGATATGTCCGACGGTAACAAATATGAAATCTAGATTTATTAATCGTTTGGCAACCCTGACAAACTACGGTGCCTGGAGTGACTGTATTACATGTCCCAATGCCTAATGAACATGTATGTCAAATTTAGTATAAATCATTTAGTGTAGCCATTTCTATAAGATTAAATATAAACAGGCTGGCAACACTGACAACAGTGGAGCTTTAGGTCGGGGATACTCAAAATTTTCTTCTTCTGTGTTGAATGATGTTTAAAATACGTTTGGGGTAGATACCGTAGACTCTATGGAAGAATGTATTTTAAAATATTTTAAAAAGTTAATAATACTGAGAGTTGGGTAACCCGGAATATCTCACATGTAGAAAAAAATATTTGTAATCTAGGGTTTAATTTATGTTGTATTCTTTCTTCATTACCCATATAATAGTAATTCTGGCTTATGCCTTCTTTAGATTACTAACATTTTACGATGGAAAGATTTACGGGTAAAACTGACTTACGTTCAGACTACCGAACTTAACTTGGTTATCGTGCTTGTACTACCATTGTCTGTAATGAAACAGGAAGAAGTTTCCGTAGAGTAAAGAATCTACTCGTTACACGGGAGAGGATTAATTATAAAAAAATGAACATAAAAGAATATATTGTAACATCACATTTTGTAGATTAGTTCTGCCATCATTCTTATATACTTTAAAAGTGATACGCACCACTAGGATACTATATATTTCGATATAGAAAGAAATAAACTCACGAAGTGAGCCCCACCCAATGACTAACTTGCGTTTAGACAGTCGTTTCTTACTAACGTTACAAGATAACCGTCGTAAGTTGAAGCTAGTTAAATTTGAAACCCGCCTTAACGGCAACTTGAGTTTACATTACTAAAATGAACTCGGGTTAACGTTATCTATGGTAAGACGTTAGTAATGTAAACAAGGCATTAAAGAGACGTTAGCAGTATTACAAATTGCTACCTTCAAAAAAAGAAAAAACCGAAAGCCCATGTTTTCTAATCTTTCTATTTACAACACTACTAACGCCTGTACTTGATGACTTATGTTGAAGTTACCAACGTTGCCTTATTGAAGATTGTGCTAACCATTCGCGTAAAAGCACAATTTAGCAATGATTTAAAATTGACAAGCCCTGTCAAAAGAAAAGTTTTTATTGAATTTGTTATTTTTTCATAGTTTTATTCGATTGTCTTTGATCTCTTGCGTCGTAATTTTTAAATTAAGTCTGGCAAAAGAGATTACTTGTCAAGAAACGAAATGTATTATGCTCTAAGATGATAATGTACATATAAGGTATGTAAGTTATTACATCTATAAGATATGTGTATTTATGAATAGAGTAGGGGAGAGGGGGCACATTGGTACGATTTTAAGACGTGTTATCAGTTGCTCCAACATCTTTCCATATCCCAATTAAAATATAATCCTTTCCCTAATTTTAAAGCACAAAGCTGTTTTCTCAACCCTTGTCTACCTTAAGTAATTTAATATTTAAAGGTTTCAAAATATTGGTTCAGGTCTGGGAAGATTGGTACAGGTTACATTAAGGGTGCGTTTAATTAGCAGTCTGGCCGTGGGAAACTGTGTTTAATTAGCAGCTAACAGGCCGAGCCACAGTCTGGCTGTGGGCTGACTAGAAGTAGGACATGCAGGTCCTTTTTGGCGGGAAGCAGAAGAAGCTGGCGAGAATCAGCTGTTGCCAACCACACTATAATTATTGGGTTGTATGATAATTTGGATTCAAGTATACAACGTAGTCCTTGTTTGTATATGGGTTGCTATAGAGCAATTGAAATTTTCTGTTAATTAAAAATAATAAGAATTATTTAATAGGTATAGGGAAAAAAGTGAGTAGAACACTTAATACGTCACGATGACGGTTCACACTAACAAGATGTACGAATCATTAACTTGTTTTGTGTTAGTATGGTTATAGTTCAGGAGATGGCTAAAGTTGATAACAATGTTTTCTGAAAAGTCAGTCCGAAAGATAATATATTAACTATATCGATATTAAGTTTCAAACACGTAAGTTGCTTTAAGAACTTCACTGGAGGATACTTTCTCGTGCTCTGAGCATGGGATAGTATTTTTCCATGGGAGAAAACCGTTATCTTGAAAGAAAACCGTTATCTTGAAAGAAAACGCTAACATACGCTGTTAGTACGCAAACGCTATATACAAAGAATAAGTATAATCTTGTAATTAATTTGAGTCCCACGTAACTAACACCCTTGTGTGTGTCATAGAGAACCCTGCTTACAAGTAATTAAAATGACTTGAGTACTTTGTCCAACTATAACCTGCGTATACTGAGGAGGGACAGATATATTAACTTTCCATATACGCGGTATACAATAGCCTGAACAATTAATAAATCTAGAATGTGTCTTCTTAACTATAACTCATGTGCACCGGGGGAGGGGCCTATATTATTACGGTAGTTCTAGAGATTAGCTTCTTCTGTTGTACTTCGTTGAATATACACCAAATGCTTCTTTCATTATTTCGAATACGTAGCATGCATAATGTGATGTAAAATCAAGGAGTGCTGCTAAAACACATACGTTCTTCTACATTATATCCTTGCACTCATATGACTCCCTTGGTTTTGCATCACATTCTGGGTTCTATATATCCAAAACGATCAAAGTAATAGTATTTAAAGTATCTTCAAACACAGTCTAACAGGAGTAGCTAATAAAGAGCATAAATCCGCTTGTATTTCTAGACAGAAGCTCTATAAATTTACAACCCTCACTGCTTTCTTGAGTGTGCCTATTTTAACTATTAGGGCTGATTTTCATTCACTCTTTCGTTGCTTGCGATTTGGGTGAGTAGCCAATTGAAACACGTGTTTTATAGCGTGTTGTATTGTACGGTGTGGCACGTATTTTAATTGGCTATTCACCCAAATCGCAAGCAACGTAAGCTTTCATGAAATCCAGCCCTTACAAGAAAGCACGCAATAAAATACGTGTTTCAATTGGCTACCCATCCTAATCTCAAGCGGGCTTGAAAATGAGCTCTTACCCATGTGTGTCCAGTAGGCATACTATCATGGCTATTGTTTCAATATACAGGCTAGAAATATAGCTTATCAAAAAACAACTAACAGCGACAATTTGGTTAATATAAACGGATAGAAAATACGGTTCCCTACATTCTGAGAAAATTTTCCCCCTCTCTGGAAATTGTACAAATCGGAAACTGTTAATTTCATGAAACCGTTGTAGAGAATGTTATCTACATTTCACCTCTATTTCATCCAGTACTCATAATTCTAGTGTGTTGGTAGTCATACAAAATATAAAATCAACCAAGCTCGGTCATGTTCAACGAAGAAGGTAATCAACATTTACAATTTCTATGAGTATTTTTTATTCAATTGGTCGGCAACGCTGATTCAACTAGATATCCACTGTCTTGTTTTTGCTCGCCAACGAATATTCTGTTTAATTACACACAGGGCAGGCCACTAGTCAGGCGAGTGGCCGGGCAACAAATTTAACGCGCCCTAAGTCTCACCATTTTAATTAACGTGTAAATATTATTCATTCTCAAGTGTACATAAATGAAAACGTTTATCAACATTCTTTCCTGAACAATTTCTAAATATTTTTAAAATGTTACTAAAGTAAAACGTTAAAATATTACTATCTCTGCTACCATTATATAACTCTGCCGTCAGTTTATTAAATAGACTACCTTCTTTTATTATCTATGTGCTTTCTACAAACAAACAAATTAAGTTTGTTCAACAGTTGCAAGCTATGTATTATTGTAAATAAAAACTAAAATAAATTAAAATTATTATGCTTTATATTTTATACTATGCTTTTCTGTTATGTTTTTTCGAATTATGCTTTAATATGCTTTCAAAATTAGTAGGCCTAGTTTCCATATCCTTAGACAACCTCAAGCAGGTCAAAGGTGAAAAACAAATATTTTAATCGCCATTGGGCTTCTTCATAGTTTTGGGTTCCTCTGTTACGTAACTAACATACGGGTTTAGGCAAAATGTCGGTTAACCTATAAATTGAAATAAAAATTAATTCCATTTTTTTATGAAGAAATTAATTGCCTTTGAAACAACCTTTTGAATTTCTCAGATAAAATAATAATATACACGAGAGAGAGAAGAGTCGGACTGAGTAAGGGCTGATTAAAACAACGAGAAAAGGGGAAAATTCGTGCCGTACCAATGTGCCCCAAGCGGCCATTTTAAGAAAGAAAGCAATTTCCTGATGAATGAGCTAAGTTGGTTACGCTACTTACAGACAAATTTCTGTTCAAGGACATATGTGATAACTGAACAAACGTATTCTACAAAAGCTTAATCTTCGATTATCGTCGAAATCCACACACAGCAAAAAACAGTTGCCTCACCGCCAGGTACTTCAAATATGTTAATGGTCAAATATCAGTGTTGCTCACTACATAATTCTCATAATTTATCTTTTCCGCTGGCAACACCTAACGGCAGTGTACCAATGTTCCCCCATCTCCCTTACGTGCATAACTTAAGAATTTAGACAAAGAAAAAAGGAGCTCGCAGCGACAAGTTTGAAAAAACTTAGAATTGAAAGTTTAGTTTCATTTTAGAAAAATCCAATAATGGATAAAAGGTTTATTTATTTATTTGGAAAACAATATGCTAATGCCTATTTACAGTCTTCCGTTGCGTAAGAAAATTATAGAAATTAGACACATAAATATATATATATATATATAAATCCAGTCACATAGACCAAAACAAAGGCTTTAATATAATTTCCACAAGATAGTAATTCAGTTAGTTTGTTGTCTCACATTGAATCAGTCTAGAAGTTCCTATAACGTTTGATTTTAAATACTAATCGAGCACTTCAGTATCGTTATGTACAGATTAATTACCTACACCAGATGGGAAACTTGTGACTAGCGACAGGAAGAACACATTGTGAAAACACGAGTTAATCTTGTGTGCAATAAAAAAAAAATATCGTACCTGACTAAGGATGTTCAAATAGAGTATATGTGATTTTGCCAAGAACATGAAGCCAAACGTCACAGCTTAGTCCCGCCCAGTTAGTTAGCCCACTTACACCAATCAAAAACATTGTTTTGGGCTAACAAAGATGACAACAAGTTCTCTAGTTGTTCGCTAACCAATAAGGTACGTCGCCTTGGTCGATGCTCAGTTGCTTTTTGGTTTCATTCTCTGCACACGAGACAGCTACAAGCAAATCCTCTATTAGAACATCCTTGTACCCGACTTACCTAACCTCCACATGCGTTTGTTTACTAATTCGATTAAATTTCCCAATATATAAAAAAGAGAAAAGTTACTTTCATTAAGAAAAAAATCAAACAAAACTATACCAGGATTTGATCCCGGGTTCCTTGGATTAGCTTGTTCCTTGTTTACATTACTAACATCTTACCATGGTTAACTACAACCATGTGGGTTTCAGTTTTAATCAGTGTCAACTTACGACGATTATCTTTTTATGTTAGTAATCTAAACGCAAGTTAGTTATCTCACCTCGTGAGTTTATTTCTTTCTTTATGGAAATATATAGCATCCTTGTGGTGCGTATCACTTTTAAAGTATAAAAGAGTGCTGGCAGAACTACTCTACAAAATGTAACGCTACAATCAATTCATTTGCGTTCATTATTTTATAATTTAAACCTCACCTGTGTAACGAGCAGATTCTTTACTCTACGGAAACCTCTACCTGTTTCTTTACAGACAATGGTAGACAGGTACAATAACCAAGTTCGGTAGTTTAAACGTCAGTTATTTTAACAATGATTTTTACCATCATAACAACGTTCGTAATCTAAACAAGGCATTTCCGACATGCTACCAATACATCTTAATCGGCAACTGGAAGCACCTGCTTGGAAGTAATATTTACATTTTAAGGAGTAATGCGCATGCGCGAGAATGGCTCATCCCCTTTCCGAATTCAATGGTCCTCCGTTCCGTTCCATTATGCTATGGCCCGTTCACTTCCGTTATGCATACTTACCCGAATTAAATAAGTGTTTAAAATTTTAACCGCAGATTTCACCCAAGTCTGGAAACAGGTGAAAATCCTCCGCGCGTAATGTGAGTGAATATTGGGCAATGAGAAGTCAAGGTAGTTTGGTGCGAAGTGGATAAGGCAAAAAGCAACATGGATGAAGATAGATGTAGGCGTGGAATTCCCATACTTGTATGTATTCGGCATATATTAAATAACAACAGATGAGGATTGATATCTATTCGAAGGATAATCACAATTCTGCAGGTTATTTTGGAAGTTTTTGCAAGATAAGTAATTTAAAGTTCTAAAACACTTCAAATAATTGTAAGAGTTCTTAATCTTAGTATTCTTAGATAAACTACTCATATGTTACTCTCTCAACTATTAATATCTGCATGGAACCCCATTGGGGAAATCCAACCAACAATATTTTCACATTACGAAGTAAAAATTATTCAATGATCATGAAAATGTATCACTCAAAACATGGTACAATATCGATAACATTATGTGAAATCAAATCTTAAACTATTAAAATACTTACATTCAAATACTTCGGCACGGTCGTTCATTTTAAACTTGCAACACGTGATCGATTCTACATATTTGTCCTAACTCCCAAGTGAAGAAGAAATTTTGGCATGCAATATCCCGCTCTTTTTTTCTTTTCAATATGGCAGCATCGCGCAACCGAACGGAGGGTCAAGTGATCATCTGGTCCTTCGTTGCTCCGTTCACTTCAATGCTCCGTCAAAGGAGGAATTCGGATAAGCATTGACGGTGCACCCGACGGAGCAATGGTATGTAACGGAGCATAAAGTGCCAATTCAGAAAGGGGGTCAGCCTCGTGCGCTCTTCCTGTCGCTAGTCTCAAGTGATGGGAAAAGGCGTTATAAGTGTTGCCAAGTTCTGATATCGGAAATTTCTTTGTGCAACTTTCCAATTTCACAAAATGGGACAATTCCGGAAAATGTAGAAATCTTTTTCACATTTTCGCCTGAAAATATACAAATAAAACAAAACTTGAAATGTACTTTAAGTTGACCCTCGCGAGGTGAGACACCTTTTGACTCTGTACATTTATTTGACCGCAGACATTGTCGTTGCGGTAGTCTCTTGTCACCATTTGTCCTTTGTTCTGTAATACTCACTGTACTTATTTTCAATGAGTAATAAGTCCATTCTTAATGTATCTTTTAGCTACATACTTATTCAATCACATACACATGTATATTGTGTATATATACACACATTGTCGCCAAAGTATAGTGCATTATAAGTAGCATCATTCTTCTCCCGGGTTTCTTTTTTCATAAGATGAATTTTGTTCCTTTGTTCTTCAGTTCTTTTCTTTGCCTTTAGAGTTTAGAGGGAGGGTAAAAGGAAATGATGTTAATGTCTCTTTGTCCTGTTGCTTACTCTTAAATGCTTTGGCACAAGGCGTGAAGGAAAGTTGCCTTTATACAGGGAATAATGCACTTCTTAACCACTAAACCTCATCCATATAATATGAGGCAAGAGGATAGAAAAAAAAAGAAGAGAGAAACAGTTAGTTACAAATAATACCAGCTTAGTATTCTCATTCTTTTTACTCTGTGCATAGATACATGTGTCTATTATTTACATAGAAATTTATATGTAAGTTAGTATAAGCCATGATAATATTAATCTATCTCTGTTTTGGACCACTCAGCTGCACCTTCCAAGTTGGATGTGTTTAATAATGTACCAAGTATTCTGCAATGTACTGTGCCATTCAGGCCCTGTGGTCTAGTGTTATGGTCGCTTACCTAGGCGTCTTTAGTTACGCCGGCCATCCTGACTGAAGTTTTACAGGAGTTTCGTCAGTTCCACCAGACGACCTTCTCCGTTCCTTCTCCTACATTTATTGCAAAGAGTTTGACGTGACAGTCTATGGGGCAGTGGATAGGCCAGATATCCCCCTATGGGAGTATCACACCTAAAAATCTCGACAGCCCCCCCCACACACACACACCTTTAACATTTTTATGCTCAGAAATCGATAGAAACCGTGGAAACCTCCACTTACACCCTTCCAATTTTGACTTTACCCCCTAAACTAAAAATCCTGGCGGCATCTCTGGCTGAAGGCCAATAAAGAGCAGTCAGGTAAATTTTTACTGACAGTGTCGTGCTACATGTCTATGATATTCTTCTATAAGCTAATCTAACGGATTCTTTATTATGATATTAAAAAGAGAAAACAACAACATAAGATTGGTTATAACTAATCATATATATAACTTTTTCATTGATCAATTCCCCTTCTCATATAAAAAAGAACTAGTCGACTAGAGGAAGCCTATCCTAGAGGCTATAAGCACAAAATCTGCCGAAGAACTCTCACAGATTCTATTGTCTAAACTACTACTATCGAGTTTTACTATCTAGGGAATCCATTGACCTGTACTTAATGATACTGGAGTGATCGCTTAATATTGAATGCGAGATGCCAAAACAAACATTTAGCCTCGTTCGTCCACTTCCTATTTAATAAAAGATTGACAAAACTTTCAGTTCTTTTACGCTTGTTTTCGCTGTACGGCCCGTTTTCTTATTTATGTCTTCATTCTTGACTTATGCACATACTAGACTGTGCATAATGTAAATAATATTTATGTTGTTTGCAATAATTAAGATGTAAATAAAAAACGTGCCGCAGAGCGATAACAAACGTGAAAAACTTGGTTAAATGTGAAAAAATAGTCCATATTGACAAACTGTAAGTGGTCGATCGAGATTAACTGTCTCCTCCGCTCCTTGTCTTCGCTGTTAAAAATTTTCAGACATTCCTGGAAAAGACTATAGGCAACTAGCTGCCTTTGACTGTAACTAACTAACTAACTAACTCTATGGCTTATGGAACTCGCAAGTTCATCGCCGCAGTAACAAACGTTCGCCATTGGATTCTATCCTGGGCAGTATCAAGCCAGTTTTCATCACGAACACCTACTTCTCGAAGATCTCTTCTAATATTGTCCTCCCAACGACGTCTCGGTCTTCCCAATGGCCTCTTTCCATCGGGCCTTCCAACTAGGATAGAATATAATCTTCGTTTTTCCCCCATCCGAGCTACATGCCCTGCCCACCTTAGTCGTCTCGATTTCATTATTTTTACAACATCTGGTGAATCGTACAGTCCGTGGAGTTCTTCATTATGCAGTCTCCTCCACTCTCCAGTCATCTCGTCCCGTTTCGGCCCATATATCTTTCTCAAAACCTTATTTTCAAATACACGTAATTTATGTTCATCTGCTAGGGTCGTACTCCAACTTTCGCAACCGTAAAGTATTACCGGCAGAATAACCGTTCTGTATATTTTCAATTTCAATTTCCTTGATATTAATCGCGATGTTAGAAGTTTTTGGACTGAGTAGAAACATGCGTTCCCCGATACTAAGCGACTTTTTA